>RXON01005209.1:0-103938 GCA_009667805.1 Leptobrachium leishanense
CGTATCACAGCAATTAAAAACTCACAGTAATGTGCGGTGTGTATGAGCGTATCACAGAGCTCCACAGAAATAAAACTCACAGTAATGTGCGGTGTGCATGAGCGTATCACAGAGCTACACAGAAATAAAACTCACAGTAATGTGCGGTGTGTCTGAGCTTATCACAGAGCTCCACAGCAATAAAACTCACAGTAATGTGCGGTGTGTATGAGCGTATCACAGAGCTCCACAGCAATAAAACTCACAGTAATGTGTAATATACAGTGCCTTTATTCTAGTTTTGTTTATGTATGCGGCTGTAGTGTTTGTTTTTGTCATCCTGAGTGAGAAATGATTTGTGTAATAAGATGAATTTCTGGTAACGGTTAAACATGTTAATTCCTGCTTTAACAAATCATCTCAGACACATGTGACGTTTTATGGGGGGGGGGGGGGAGAGATTCTGCTTACATAGAAAGACTCTGTGTCCTAGATCTAAATGACCTAAATATCTAGAACAGCAGATAAAAAAACCTACCAAACACCCAGAAACCTCTGACCACATCCCTAGTGAGCGCGGCAGGCAGCACCGCGTCAGGGCGATCAATGCATCATGTGACACATTCTGGGAATTAATGGAATAATCCGTCCAGGTCTGTAACGCGGAATTTCAGCCACTTCCCCAAAAATACAGTGAATTCACTATTTAGCAAACGTCCTCTGGATTTTGCTTTATTTTTGCCGGGATTTGGTGAATTGACAGTTTAGCGAATAACCCCTTATGTGCATCCGGTGAATCCCTCCATGCGGGGGCGCTGGCGCTCTAAAAAGGGCTTTCAAGCGACACGAAATCTCAGGACAGGGTCTCAATGTTTCTGCCGAAATGTGTCTGAAAAAACGTGCCATTTGAAGGTCTGACAGCCTGCCGTTCTTTCTCCATGGAGTCCATGACACTCCTAGAGGCTTAACCCAAGTGGTTTCCATATTTTTGGGGTTCACGTCTCCCCCTGTCGTGTGAACTAAACATCTCCACCCCTCCCACAGCGCACACCGGCCAGTCGGTACCTTCAGAATAAGCGTCATCGTGGTCATGGAGCTGGTCCACAGACTCGAGGTCCAGCACAGGACGCACGGTTTTCTGCCCACGTTGTCCTGTCTTCTTCGTGGAGAAAACCTCAGACACTGCGAACTCAGAGGCCTCTTCCACTTTCTCCAAAAACAGAAAAAAAGTAATAAAGGCAGCGCCTCACCCGAAACCAGCTCCGAC
This sequence comes from Leptobrachium leishanense, assembly GCA_009667805.1. Classification (NCBI taxonomy): domain Eukaryota; kingdom Metazoa; phylum Chordata; class Amphibia; order Anura; family Megophryidae; genus Leptobrachium; species Leptobrachium leishanense. Next base: position 1,247 of record RXON01005209.1, read on the forward strand.
GCGAACACACACCCCGACCTGTGAGCAACCGCCCAGGGGCAGTGACCATCAGTCATGGCCCAGGAGATGGCGACCCCCAGTCGCCCCACAATACATCCACACACATATACCCCACAATACAGCCACACACATATACCCCACGATACAGCCACACACATATACCCCACAATACAGCCACACACATATACCCCACAATACAGCCACACACATATACCCCACAATACAGCCACACACATATACCCCACAATACAGCCACACACATATACCCCACAATACAGCGATACACACATATACCCCACAATACAGCCACACACATACCCCACAATACAGCCACACACATACCCCACAATACAGCCACACACACATATACCCCACAATAACACACACACACACATATACCCACAATACAGTCACACACATATACCCCACAATACAGTCACACACACATACCCCACAATACAGCGATACACAAACACATATACCCCACAATACAGTCACACACACATATACCCCACAATACAGCCACACACACATATACCCCACAATACAGCCACACACACATATACCCCACAATACAGCCACACACATACCCCACAATACAGCCACACACATACCCCACAATACAGCCACACACATACTCCACAATACAGCCACACACACATATACCCCACAATACAGCCACACACATATACCCCACAATACAGTCACACACATATACCCCACAATACAGTCACACACATATACCCCACAATACAGTCACACACACATACCCCACAATACAGCGATACACACATATACCCAGGGATCAGGTCCTAAAAAAAGAAGTGTGGTGAGTACCAGGCTTTCTGTCTCCCAATAAGCAATTATCACCTCACACGTAACACAAACACACACTCAGATCTGATATATGTATGTATATATGTCAATAAAGAAGCAGATTGTGCAACAAATGCTTATGCTGGCTATTGAATCTGGAGATGTAGTGTATGCAGCCGCCCGCAAACACACCTTCGTAAACTTACTACATTGTATAACTCATTCTGCCGCTTTGTGCTACAATGTAACTACATGACCCACCATTGTGACATGTTAAAAGAACTAAACTGGCCGTCGCTGGAATCTAGACGCACCCTTCACCTTTCCAACCTGGTGTTTAAGAGCTTTTCTGGGAAGCTACCACCCTACCTGAATAGGCTGCTTCCTCCAGCAGTTCCCTCATCCTATAACCTCCGATCCAGGACCAGCACCTTACTTACAATACCACAATACAAAAAGACAGTAGCTCGGTCCTCATTTTCCTACAGAGCACCGCATTTATGGAATAACCTCCCAGACACCGTCAAATCTTCCCCCAGTCTAAAGTCCCTTAAGAGCTCCCTATTAACATACCTCAATACAGAATGCACCTGTAAACATGTAACATAATGACTTTATTTCCTACATATTTATTTTCTGTTAATCTGTATAATTGTGTTTTGGTTTTAATATCTTGCATTTTATTACTTTGTATTTCTGTACCTACTGTAACAATTCAATGTTCTTGAACCCAGGTCATACTTGAAAACAAAGAAAATCTCAATGTATCCTTCCTGGTAAAATACTTATAAAATATATAAATAAATAAAATGTGAAATATAGCAAAAATATATGATAAATCCTGTATTTATTGTGACTTAAGAGAAATATGTGATTGAACACCTGACTACAAGCTTTATAGAGTATGGGACCAAAGGGAACTCCGTTCCCTCTGTAAAATTAGTGCAAGAACTCCGTTCCCACGCGTTCCCCCTCGACTTGACCCCTGCATATACCCCACAATACAGCCACACACACATATACCCCACAATACAGCCACACACATATACCCCACAATACAGCCACACACATATACCCCACAATACAGTGATACACATATACCCCACAATACAGCGATACACATATACACCCATATACCTTGATCCAGTGCTCCACGTTGTCATAATCGAAAACCGGCTGAAAATAGAAATAACAAGTGAAGGTGTAAAACGCCGCGTCTGATTGGTCACATGAATATCGCCACATTAACCCCCAAGGGGTATTTACACATGGAAACAATGGAAGGAACTGGGAGTTACACGGAGGCGGGGGGGGGGGCAAGCTGGGGAGGATGAGGGCGTCAGATTGGCATGGGAGTGCACCGGGTACATTCCATTCACTTTGCACATTGGGTACAATCCATGTACTGGGCACATTCTATAAACTGGAAACACTACAGGGTGGGGGCACTCCATGCTCTGGGCACACCCTATGCAGCGTGTATAATGAATGATCACACTCCAGACACTGCACACTATGGGCCATATTACATAGTTGGTGCTAACTTAACCAGAGCCATTATAGTCTGTGGAGGTTTTCAGTTTACAACAGCTCTGGTTAAGTTAGCACCAACATTGTAATACGGCCCACTCTGTAGACTGGGCACACTCGACGCACTCCATACATTGTGCACACTCCATAAAATGCACACATGGGGCGCACTCTACGCACTGGGCACGCTGGGTGGGCACACTCCACGCAAAGGGCACACTGGGTGGGCACACTCCACACACTGGACATGCTGGGTGGGCACACTCCACACACTGGACACGCTGGGTGGGCACACTCCACACACTGGACACGCTGGGTGGGCACACTCCACACACTGGACACGCTGGGTGGGCACACTCCACACACTGGACACGCTGGGTGGGCACACTCCACACACTGGACATGCTGGGTGGGCACACTCCACACACTGAACACGCAGGGTGGGCACACTCCACACACTGGACACGCTGGTGGGCACACTCCACACACTGGGCACGCTGGGTGGGCACACTCCACACACTGGGCATGCTGGGTGGGCACACTCCACACACTGGGCATGCTGGGTGGGCACACTCCACGCACTGGGCATGCTGGGTGGGCACACTCCACGCAAAGGGCACACTCCACACACTGGACATGCTGGGTGGGCACACTGGACACGCTGGGTGGGCACACTCCACACACTGGACATGCTGGTGGGCACACTCCACACACTGGGCATGCTGGGTGGGCACACTCCACACACTGGGCATGCTGGGTGGGCACACTCCACGCAAAGGGCACACTCCACACACTGGACATGCTGGGTGGGCACACTCCACACACTGAACATGCTGGGTGGGCACACTCCACACACTGAACATGCTGGGTGGGCACACTCCACGCAAAGGGCACACTCCACACACTGGACATGCTGGTGGGCACACTCCACACACTGAACATGCTGGGTGGGCACACTCCACACACTGGGCACGCTGGGTGGGCACACTCCACACACTGGGCACGCTGGGTGGGCACACTCCACACACTGGACATGCTGGGTGGGCACACTCCACACACTGAACACGCTGGGTGGGCACACTCCACACACTGGACACGCTGGGTGGGCACACTCCACACACTGGACACGCTGGGTGGGCACACTCCACACACTGGACACGCTGGGTGGGCACACTTCACACGCTGGGTGGGCACACTCCACACACTGGACACGCTGGGTGGGCACACTCCACACACTGGACATGCTGGGTGGGCACACTCCACACACTGGACACGCTGGGTGGGCACACTCCACACACTGGACACGCTGGGTGGGCACACTCCACACACTGGACACGCTGGGTGGGCACACTCCACACACTGGACACGCTGGGTGGGCACACTCCACACACTGGACACGCTGGGTGGGCACACTCCACACACTGGACACGCTGGGTGGGCACACTCCACGCACTGGACACGCTGGGTGGGCACACTCCACGCACTGGACATGCTGGGTGGGCACACTCCACGCACTGGACATGCTGGGTGGGCACACTCCACGCACTGGACATGCTGGGTGGGCACACTCCACACACTGGACATGCTGGGTGGGCACACTCCACACACTGAACACGCAGGGTGGGCACACTCCACACACTGGACACGCAGGGTGGGCACACTCCACACACTGGACACGCTGGGTGGCACACTCCACACACTGGGCATGCTGGGTGGGCACACTCCACGCACTGGGCATGCTGGGTGGGCACACTCCACGCAAAGGGCACACTCCACACACTGGACATGCTGGGTGGGCACACTCCACACACTGAACATGCTGGGTGGGCACACTCCACACACTGGGCATGCTGGGTGGGCACACTCCACACACTGGGCACGCTGGGTGGGCACACTCCACACACTGGACACGCTGGGTGGGCACACTCCACACACTGGACACGCTGGGTGGGCACACTCCACACACTGGACACGCTGGGTGGGCACACTCCACACACTGGACACGCTGGGTGGGCACACTGGACACGCTGGGTGGGCACACTCCACACACTGGACATGCTGGTGGGCACACTCCACACACTGGGCATGCTGGGTGGGCACACTCCACACACTGGACATGCTGGACACTCACACACACTGGACACGCTGGGTGGGCACACTCCACACACTGGACACGCTGGGTGGCACACTCCACACACTGGACATGCTGGGTGGGCCACTCCACACACTGGGCATGCTGGGTGGGCACACTCCACACACTGGGCATGCTGGGTGGGCACACTCCACGCACTGGGCATGCTGGGTGGGCACACTCCACGCAAAGGGCACACTCCACACACTGGACATGCTGGGTGGGCACACTCCACACACTGAACATGCTGGGTGGGCACACTCCACACACTGGGCATGCTGGGTGGGCACACTCCACGCAAAGGGCACACTCCACACACTGGACATGCTGGGTGGGCACACTCCACACACTGAACATGCTGGGGGGCACACTCCACACACTGGGCACGCTGGGTGGGCACACTCCACACACTGGGCACGCTGGTGGGCACACTCCACACACTGGGCACGCTGGTGGGCACACTCCACACTCTGGACACGCTGGGTGGGCACACTCCACACTCTGGACACGCTGGGTGGGCACACTCCACACTCTGGACACGCTGGGTGGGCCACACTCCACACTCTGGACACGCTGGGTGGGCACACTCCACACTCTGAACACGCTGGGTGGGCACACTCCACACACTGGACACGCTGGGTGGGCACACTCCACACACTGGACACGCTGGGTGGGCACACTCCACACACTGGACACGCTGGGTGGGCACACTCCACACACTGGACATGCTGGTGGGCACACTCCACACACTGGGCATGCTGGGTGGGCACACTCCACACACTGGACATGCTGGGTGGGCACACTCCACACACTGGACACGCTGGGTGGGCACACTCCACACACTGGACACGCTGGGTGGGCACACTCCACACACTGGACATGCTGGGTGGGCACACTCCACACACTGGGCATGCTGGGTGGGCACACTCCACACACTGGGCATGCTGGGTGGCACACTCCACGCACTGGGCATGCTGGGTGGGCACACTCCACGCAAAGGGCAACTCCACACACTGGACATGCTGGGTGGGCACACTCCACACACTGAACATGCTGGGTGGGCACACTCCACACACTGGCATGCTGGGTGGGCACACTCCACACACTGGACATGCTGGGTGGGCACACTCCACACACTGGGCACGCTGGGTGGGCACACTCCACACACTGGGCACGCTGGGTGGGCACACTCCACACACTGGGCACGCTGGGTGGGCACACTCCACACACTGAACATGCTGGGTGGGCACACTCCACACACTGAACACGCTGGGTGGGCACACTCCACACTCTGGACACGCTGGGTGGGCACACTCCACACTCTGGACACGCTGGGTGGGCACACTCCACACTCTGGACACGCTGGGTGGGCACACTCCACACACTGGACACGCTGGGTGGGCACACTCCACACACTGGACACGCTGGGTGGGCACACTCCACACACTGGACACGCTGGGTGGGCACACTCCACACACTGGACACGCTGGGTGGGCACACTCCACACACTGGACACGCTGGTGGGCACACTCCACACACTGGACACGCTGGGTGGGCACACTTCACACGCTGGGTGGGCACACTCCACACACTGGACACGCTGGGTGGGCACACTCCACACACTGGACACGCTGGGTGGGCACACTCCACACACTTCACACGCTGGGTGGGCACACTCCACACACTGGACACGCTGGGTGGGCACACTCCACACACTGGACACGCTGGGTGGGCACACTCCACACACTGAACATGCTGGGTGGGCACACTCCACACACTGGACATGCTGGGTGGGCACACTCCACACACTGGGCATGCTGGGTGGGCACACTCCACACACTGGACACGCTGGGTGGGCACACTCCACACACTGGACACGCTGGGTGGGCACACTCCACACACTGGACACGCTGGGTGGGCACACTGGACACGCTGGGTGGGCACACTCCACACACTGGACATGCTGGGTGGGCACACTCCACACACTGGGCATGCTGGGTGGGCACACTCCACACACTGGACACGCTGGGTGGGCACACTCCACACACTGGACACGCTGGGTGGGCACACTCCACACACTGGACATGCTGGGTGGGCACACTCCACACACTGGACACGCTGGGTGGGCACACTCCACACACTGGGCATGCTGGGTGGGCACACTCCACACACTGGACACGCTGGGTGGGCACACTCCACACACTGGGCACGCTGGGTGGGCACACTCCACACACTGGACACGCTGGGTGGGCACACTCCACACTGGGCATGCTGGGTGGGCACACTCCACACACTGGACACGCTGGGTGGGCACACTCCACACACTGGGCACGCTGGGTGGGCACACTCCACACACTGGACATGCTGGGTGGGCACACTCCACACACTGGACATGCTGGGTGGGCACGCTTCATGCTAGGGGGGTCATTCTACCTGCACTGACACAGGGGGTATTTTAGATCCCCCCCCCCCCATTACATGCCTCAGACAGGCCGGGGCTCCACATACCTTGTCACGGGGCTTCTCCTGTATCCGCTTCCAGCGGTAAAGCTCCGGTTTGCGGCCTACAGGAGGTGACATTCCAGCGGCCCCGGAGCTCAGTATCCACAGACGGTAGCCGCTGCCGCGGGCGCTGCCGGGGCTTGTAGTTTAAGAACGACGTCTCCACACTTTGGTTCCAGCCTTCGGAACTACAAGTCCCGGCATGTATTGCGCTGAACACAGCATTTACTGTTGCTACAGCAACACAGAGCATGTCGTAACAAGAGCAGTACGGAACAGAGCGCAAAGCACTAGAGATTTAAACCATCCATTTACCGTATGACTGACCGATTAATGCTGTGACTAAACGGAGCTGCTGACGTGATTGTGTCAGCGAGAAAAGAGCCGCCTGCATTTGAGTACATGCTGGCTTTCTGAGTCGCTTTGTACAATCGGGTCAGGTGTTCTCTTTGGTGTTTAGAACAGTCTGCCGCCTCATCACTTGGCCTTGACATTGGTCGCGTTTGCCGACGTTGAGGTCAGTGATTGGTGCTGAGCCGAAGGCTTGGCGTGACGTCATTATCAGCGCCTGTGGTGGTCAGAGCACATGTAAGTGAGGTCCTGAGGGTCTCTGGAAACACGACGAGGCTCCCGGTGTCTGTGTGAGGCGGCCATGGTTTCCTGGACACATATTGCGGTTTCGTCCAGAGGGGGAGCAGAGGGAAAAGTGCTGCCCTGCAACATGTATAATTCATATGTTGCAGGAAGGCAATCAAGGCATGTCACCTGGGATTCCTCCCCTGCAGTTATGGATTATACATGTTGCGGGTGGCATTTTTTATGAAGTGCCCATCAGCATGTGTTTTTATTTAATATCTTGCATTTATTACTTTGTATTTCTGTAACAATTCAATGTTCTTGAACCCAGGACAAACTGAAACCCAGAGAAATCTCAATGTATCCTTCCTGGGAAAATACTTTATAAATAAATGTGCTCAGGAAAACATGGCTGATCTGGCAGTCCTAGTTTGTGTACCACCTGGGGTGCGACCATCAGTGTCTGTGTGCGGCCCCTGGGCACTCTCCCGGTGTCTCTGCACTGTCCGAGACCCTCTCCCGGTGTCTCTGCACTGTCCGAGACCCTCTCCCGGTGTCTCTGCACTGTCCGAGACCCTCTCCCGGTGTCTGCACTGTCCGAGACCCTCTCCCGGTGTCTCTGCACTGTCCGAGACCCTCTCCCGGTGTCTGCACTGTCCGAGACCCTCTCCCGGTGTCTCTGCACTGTCCGAGACCCTCTCCCGGTGTCTCTGCACTGTCCGAGACCCTCTCCCGGTGTCTGAGGGCCACCCTGGGGCGCTCTGCCGGTAGGGTTGCCAGGTTGACCCATGTTTTCCTGGACACATGTTACTATATCACACGGAGGGGGAGCAAAGGGGAAAGTGCTGCCCTGCAACATATATAATTCATATGCTGCAGGAAGGAAATCAAGGCGGGTCACCTGGAATTCCTTTCATTTCTTACCTGCAGCGTATGGACGGCATTTTTCATGCACTGGCCATCAGCATGTATAAACTATATGTGTCCAGGAAAACATGGCCAATCTGGCAACCCTAAGTAAGCTTTGTGTCAATTAGTGACTGGTGTGCCGATATACCCCCCTGACTGTGCCCTGTCATGTGACCATAAAATGGGGGCAGCACCCCCTCCCCCCCCCCCAACCAACTATAATTCCCATTATGACGCATGTGAATTGGGAGGACCAGTCTGCTTGGGGGATCCTGATTTATTTATTTTTTGTGTTACATGGTGGGGTATAGGAAAAGTAGATGACACCATCGCTCAGATGGCCCAGAAAGATGCGATTCTTACAGAGCGGTGACGTTTCGGCATTATTTTCCATTCACTGCCCCTCAGCATGTATACATTATATCTCCAGGTAACACTGGGGGATCTGCCTCCCTATTTCCACCCACTTGTCTTATTGTTGCTGGACATACCACCGTCTCGTTGTGCGCGGGTTGTCCTGGGCACTTTGGGTTTATGTGGTCCATGTTTTGTGTTTTGGTTGTAGCAGCAGGCTGGAAAGTGACCGCAACGCGATGAAGCTGTCCCTGAGCAAAGTGGTGAACAGCGCTCGCCTTGGCGTCATCAACAACTTGGGCCGGAGTGGGGATAAGGTTCTGGACTTTCCGGGCTGCCTGCTTTATACCAAGACAGGGTCTCCTCCCCACCTCACGAACGACACCTTGCAGACTATTGAGGGGGTCCCTCCGGTAGCGCACATCACCCTGTCCTCCCTGTAAGTATACTGGCTTCTTAACCCCTTCTCTACCAAGTGATTTTCCCACAAATTCTCTGGCAGGGACCAGCAGACTTATGAAAGTCCCTTTTTATTAATAATAAAGTGGAAATAATCCCAATATATACTAAAAGCATGATTTACCGTATCAGTTCCACGTGGCAGACAGACGTCGCCATCTGCTGGCCAGAAGCAGATGCTGCAGCTGGAGCTCATAGCAGCGGCAAGTGATTATCTCCGATGTTAAACAGATATTCACCTCTAAAAACTGTTGTAGCCCCTCGGGTGTCATATCTGAGGTGCTGAAACTGTGTGGGTACCTTCTGGAGCCCAAAAAACGAATTTAATTTGCAATCATACAGCGCAACTCCAGATGGCGTTAACAGGATCTCGGCCTGCTGTGTCTGCTGCTGCTGATGTAAACACGATCACGGTAATGAAGGGGTTAAAGGGACATTCCTGGCGCCTAAACCAGTATAGCTCTTTATTGAAGCCATACCACTCAGACTAGATGGATATATCGGGAGAAAGGGGGTTTGTGAGGGTCCTGAGGACGAGCCACAGCACTGCTCTTCGGTGGGGGCCGCTCAGGCCTCACAAGGTTTTAGCTTGTGCCATTACAGGGATGAATGCTACATATGCAAATCAGTCTGCTCTCACCCAATGAGGGTGGCCAGTACTGACTGCCAAGGACGTCATCCCTGCACGAGAGGTGCAGCAACCCCCGACGATCGTTTCGGACTTGTTAGGCCTCGTCAGGAGGGTATAGCTGACATCCCTCTAGGCACAACAAGCAAGGGGTCCACGTCTGGATGACCCTGTAAACTTATAGTGAGAGAAAGGGGGTTTCTGAGGCCGAAACGATCGTCGGGGGTTGCTCCACCTCTCGTGCAGGGATGACGTCCTTGGCAATCAGTACTGGCCACCCTCATTGGGTGAGAGCAGACTGATTTGCATGTAGAGCATTCATCCCTGTAATGGCACAAGCTAAAACCTTGCGAGACCTGAGCGGCCCCACCGTAGAGCAGCCACTAGTGTTGTTGCTCGTCCTCAGGACCCTCACAACCCCCCGCCCTTTACTCACTACTACATCTTGCTGATGAGACCCATTGGCGGCTGAAACGTTTATCAGGGTTTACTGGATCTCACAGAGGAGACTCACCTGGCATTTCACTCCTGGACTGCGCAGTGGGCAGGATCAGACTGGTAAGGCCACGGTATAGGATTCCTTGAATGGTGCCAGTGATACTAAAACTAATATGTATCCTGAGTGAGAACTCGCTGCGGCCCGCGGCGATTTGCAGCAGCCTTCAGTGTCTGTAAGCTCCTCTCAGCGGCCCGTGGCTCCTCTCAGCGGCTCCTCTCAGCCTTCCGCAGCTCCTCCCAACCTTCCACGGCTCCTCTCAGCAAGCAGGAATTCTTACTCACATTTTATGGTGTCTCAAAAGATCAGACACCAGATTTTCAGGCAGTCGGCGACTTACAAGGAGCACCGGATCTCCCCTCAGCCGTCTCTTCTGCAAAAGCCGGGGTCCGGAGTAAGGTTTAAAACAATTTATTAAATAACAATGTAAAACAACACTCCAATACGCGTTTCACAAATTGCTTCTTCAGTTGGTGTAGCTGTGTACTCGCATCTCTCTGTCCTGTCGTTGTCATGTTTGACGGCTGTCGCTGAGCTCTGCTAAACGGTAACAAGCTGTGGGATACCTCGCCGCTTTATTATTGTCTAGAGACCAACACATCGTCCTCTGAATAATTTCTGCTTTTTCTCTGTGTCCCAGAGCCGAGCACCAAGAGGTCCTGGAGGAGTTTAAAGATGGAATCGCGAAGTTTGCGGGTGAGGGCGAGCGTGTGGATTGCCTCCATTGCGGCAGACGTCTTTTTGTATTATTAATGTGCAGTCAGCAGTTTGGGTTTGTTTTACCTTCCAGATCGGGCAGCGGGCCGGGTTTAAACACAGACATGAAGTCAGTGTAATGGCTTGATATGAGCGATTTTGGTTCAGATCAATTCAGAATTTGGCCGAATAAACAGTGATTCGGATCGGCAAGAGTTGCTGATATCCGAACGGAATCTCTCTCCAAAGATTCCAAATTGATCCGAACTGATCCGATTAAAATCTGATATTTTAGATTAGTTCTGAGTGTTCCACAGCTTCTTATGCTTTTTAAATAATTCCGTGCATCATTTTTGGAGCATGTGCTTCATTCCGTGTCATTATGGAGCATGTGCTTCATTCCGTGTCATTCTGTTGCATGTGCGTCATTCTATGGGTTTTATTTAGGGATGCACCGAAATTTCGGCCACCAAAATTATCGGCCGAAAATGGTGCTTTCAAAGCAGAGCCTGGAGGCCCCTCTGAGCAGGGTGCTTATTTTGTTTGACTCATTTTGTTTGGGGGGGGGGTAGAGAGCGTTGCACAAACTCACCTACATTGGCCCCGAGCGAGTCCTCCAGCAGTGGCAGTCCTCCTGCATCCAGTGTCCTCTCTCCGTTGGTCGCCTGTATGACGTCACGGAAGCCTGGGACCGACACAGAGAGCAGACACTGGACGCAGGAGGACTGCCACCGCTGGAGGACTCGCTCGGGGCCGATGTAGGAGAGTATGTGTAGGCAACATACTCACCTACATCCTCCTACTTCGGCCCTGAGCTCCAGCGGTGACAGTCCTCCGGATGTGTCGCAGGCTGCACAGCCGGCCTCCAGGCTCAGGCGAGCCCCCGGCCCGGCCGGCTTTCGGGATCAGGCGAGTCCCCGGCCTACAGGCCCAGGTTCTCATGTCTGTTTTTCGGTATCGCTTTTCGGGCGAACCGATCCTGAATTTTCGGTATCGGCTGGAAATTTCCATTTCAGTGCACCACTAATTTTATTGGAGCAAATGCTTAACCCCTTCACTCCTAAGTGATTTTACAAACCTCTACAGTCAGGAACCAGTGGATTTTCGGAAAATCCTTTTTAGTGAATTATACAGTAACACATATTTGGGAATATTCCCAGTGTATTTCTAACTGTAATAACTTATTTCACAGTGAGACGTTGCCACCTGCTGGCCAAATGGAGTTACTGCAGTTAGAACTGCAGCTCTTGGCTCCAAGCGTCGTCTGGGGAAAGTCCGAAATGTCAGGACATTCCCCAGCTTATTTTTAACCTGATTTAGCAACTCTGGCATTGTGCCCACAGGGCTAAAACTCTGGGGGCGCCTTCTGGTGCCCAGAAGCAAATGACCTTTGTTTGTAATTGAAATTCATTTGTTGCGATCGCGCCAGGTGGCATTAGACGATCTCTGGCTGCTGTGTCTGCTAACACTGATCGTGTATACATGATCCTGGTAGTGAAGGGGTTAATTCATTGCGGTTCTCAATATCAGAAATGGTCGCATATATTCAGAAGCTTCCGTCATTTCAAAGCGGTTGGTTCTGACTGTTTTGTATTGTGAATTTCCTGCCTGCACACATGTCTAGTTACAGCGTCGTTATTGCATCGCTGTTAATGTTGTATGACATCACAGCGAGGCGCTGAATGCAGTTTGCCCGAGGAAGAGCCGCATTATCCCTGCGGCACCAAGCGATACACGACTCACCTGGGCGACTGCACCTCCAAGCACCCAGGCACCCTGATATTCCAGAGCTCCCTGCCCTGTAAGGCTCCAGCAGCTTTAAGCCTGGCTTGTTGTCATGGGACATGTGGTTCTGGTTTACGGTGGGGCGGTCGCTGCCGTTGTGTTTGCTGTCTGACTGTAGTGGTTTGCAATCTGTGTCTGACGTCGAGCTGCCGTGTTTTGTGGTTTTGCCGTGAGTTCAGTGAACAGGAGGTAAAGCTCGCTCTGTGTCTCCTCTGGCAGGTATACCCGACGCTGTGCTGTACTGCTCCATTAATGACCCTGTAACCAAGGACCCATCCGGGTACAACACCAACAAGGTAAACAGCGCCGACGGCAACACAATGACACAACGAAAAGGGGGGTGACTTTTTTTACCATCTTGTGACAGCCTAATCTTATTTAAAGGGAAGGACCACTCATCCAGAGTCTTTTTGTGTCCCTGTACACCCCCCCCCCCAATCCCAGGGTGTGACATAAACCATTAATTTAGGAACAGCATACACACAATCATGTATTCATGGCACGTCCTGACACGATCTGACACACGGACGGTCAGGTTCACTAAGTCCCTGGGGGGCTACTTTTAATTTTAGAGTCCAGAAAGTTCCAAAAGTTGGGTTTTTGCGTTCAATTTTCTAAACCAGCCGCCCAGCATGCCAATCAAATGCCCGCGTGCTCCTGCTGCCATGTAGGCGCTATGGAAGGAACGGGCAGGTGTGCTGGTACCTGCATGGCATTTACCTAGTGAATGGGCACAGATCTTCTGAAGATCGTGCAGGTCACGCGACCGGGAACATGCAGCTGCGTTAAATGTGATTTATTCTTCCCTCTGTTAAAAGTAGATACATATTCATATTTCCCAAGACATGCAAGTTATAATATTTCTGTTTTTCCATCATGTAAGGCATTGCGCAGCGCTACGCTACCTAGCAGAGATAAATGAAGACACAGAGTTCATTCTTCAATAATCTGGTATCCTTTGTAAGGTCAGCTCTTTTATAGAAGATTAGGACATACAAAAAATCTCAGATTTAGAAGCCAATAGGATATTCCCAACATCACAGATAATTACCGTAGTTGAACCCACAAAACCTATTCATCATGTATGGTTATACCTTGACAGGACAAAGAGATATCCTTTACTTCTTCTGCCCAGCAACTAGAATGGGGGAAGGGGGGGGGGCTGTCTGGACATTTAGTTTCCTGTTTCAGGACAATGGCTTGTCTGTATTCCACATTCTTAAATTTCGAGAGGATATTGCGAGCAAGCATTTTAAACTGAGCTAAAGGGGGCATGCTAACTAAGGGAAGCTTTCGTGTACAGGGAATTAAAAAGATCATTATTTTACACCCTCGCCGGCACTAAACGTCCCCAATAAGTGCAGCAAGAGACGACGCAGATCCTATTTATATGCGGGAAATGATAGAAAAATCAGGCTGTAAATCAGGGGTCTGCATCCGTGGCCTTCCAGATGATAAACGACATTTCCCACGAGTCTTTGTGAATCTAATGAGTACCTGCGCATGGTGGGAGTTGCAGTCCTAAACAGCTGGAGGGCTGAGGTTGCTGACCCCTGCTCAAGGAGTTATCGCGTGGCTCATTTATGTTGTGTAATTGTGGCAGATCTGTTTTTGTAAGGGGGGGGGGTTCCAGTGCTCAGATTCAGTAATGTCCAGGTACAGGTAGGAACCCACTTTATCAGTCTAGACGGGCTCTGCCTCGATAGGATCATTGATTTAATTGCATGGACTGTCCCGTTAAGAAATCTCATTTGCGTGTGTGTCGCCCCCCCCCCCCCTACAGTCCGTGTCCGTGTGGGGAGGAGGCGGCCGCCTGGAACTGACATCCCAGAAGTTCGTGTCAGCCCAACGTGCCCTGCGGCCTGACTGGTTCCAGTGTCTGTCTGATGGGGAAGTGATGCCCACTGGCTGCTCCAAGAAGAGGGCAAAGAAATCTGTGGACCGCTCACTTGTGTTTCTAGACGAGTGTCTGCAGCTGCTCGGTGACAACGAGGTGAGTGCACGCTCAAAGAGGGATTGGGATTATCTAGAGGAGTGCTGCGACCGCCTAGTTATAATGAGGTGAGTGCACGCTCAGGGAGGGATTGGGATTATCCGGAGCAGTGCTGCAACCGCCTGGTGATGCTGATGTCATGTTTGACGCAACGATCGTTCATTTCTCCAGAATAAAGGGGATCGTAACACGCACATAAAGTCACACACTGATAATATTCGTTCTTTCGTGTCGTCTGTTGATACCGGAACATTCTGCCCATTCTCGCTTCTTGCAGAGGCTGGCGCAGAGTGTGCTGATTGGCGCCATTGAAGGGGGCGACGTGCTGGAAGAGAGGCTGCGGTCAGCCCGCGAGACCGCCAAGAGACCCGTTGGAGGTTTCTTACTGGACGGTTTCCAAGGTGTCGCCATGAGCAACGAGACCAAGCTGAGCCTGATTTCCTCCATCACCGCCGAGTTACCCGAGGACAAGATCAGGTTAGTAACGTACACTTAAAAGCGTTTAGACAGCGCCAACAGATTCCATAGCGCTGTACAATGGGTAGAACAAACTGGTTAGACACACTGAGACCGACCTGAGGAGAGGAACCTGCTCAGGAACTCAGTTACCCTCATGGTCATCAGGGATCTCAAACTCCGGCGCCCCCCCACCCCCCACAGTGTTTCTGAACTACAACTCCCATGATTCTCTGGGCATTTATTGCTTTCAAAGTATTCTGAGAATTGCAATAAGCACCTGGGAGGCCGGAGTTTGAGATTCCTGCTGTAGAGTGTGAGCTCCTGTGTCCAGGGCCCTGTACATTCCTGTTTTATTCTCCTGCTCCATCACGTCTCTCTGCATCACATGTGGTCGGGGTCCCTCGGCTCGCGCCGTCTCTCCAGTCGTCGCAGCGTTTCACGTTAATCTCACTTTTCTCGTATTCTGTGGTCTCGCACTTTCTGCCGCAGCAACCGTTTAACGTCTCCAGGAAACTACCATTGTTAGAAATGATGTGTTAGACCTTTCATTGTGCGCGTCCAGATCCTCGGAGACTCGCTGTGAGTCATGACTCGATTCGCTGTGTGTCCCTGCGCGTCATGACTCGACTTGCTGGTTTTATCACCACGTACCTCACGATCTGATAGAGTCAAATCACGGCAAATTTAACTGAGATTTCCTCCCTGGCTCATAGCACAGGGTGTCCAACCCCTCCCTGCGCACCGCTCCTCTTCTTTGCTCAGCGTCTCCCCAACCCAGAATTCTGAAGCTTTTCTGCGCAGTTTGTGCTCCTATACAACTTGCGTAGGGTAGGAACCACAAATTGCGCAGCGACTCGCACACTTTCTGTACACAAGTCCCATAGCGCCTGCGCAGAACGATGGATCAGAGCTGCACGCGCATGCACAGATCTGATCCATCACTGCCTCTCTGAGAACGCTCGCTACTGCGATTGGTCTCAGAGGGTGACATCGGCCGCTCTCTGTGTGTGACATCACTAGTGACCGATCTGGTGACCGGCAGCCGGGAAATTCGAAGATCCCAGCTGCTGTTGATGCTAGGTGGGGTGGAGGAAACTTCTCTGCTTCACCCAGCAATCTCTCCAGATTGGTTGGAGCTTGAAGGCGGGGGGCACTCCTCACATCCTCACCAGTTTAAAGTGCTCAGGATGAGTAGAGCTTTCCTTGTCCCTTTTTTAATGAGACTATTACCTCTAGGCTATGATACCTGCGGCTCCGGCCGTGCATTCGAACATCGTGCCCCATCATATCTTCTAGCAGTAATACACAGATCATGCTACGTCTGCCCGAGACCCTGATGTGTTTCCCATGTGTTGTCACCCTTGTTTTCTGCCCCTCCGAGCAGGGTCATTCATGGTATGGGCAGACCAGACGAGGTACTGGAGTGCATCGAGAGGGGGGTGGACCTCTTCGACAGCGCGTTCCCGTATGAAGTAACCGAGCGAGGCTGCGCCTTGTCTTTCAACCACTGCTATGATCCGGACCCCGAAACTGCAGGTGGCATTCACAGGACAGACTCACTCAGTGCCCGGGGGTCCCATGGTATATGTGTGAACCTTTTGATATATGCATTATAGGGTTAATGAGGAGATGATTTCACAGCGGTTGCTTTTGAGTACCAGGTCTTATTCAGCAACTTGACGCAACATACAGTACACAACACCTACACGACATACAATACGCAACACATACACAACATACAATACACAACACATACACTACATGACAAACAATACACAACACATACACTACAAAGCACATAAAGACCATTCCAGATAGAATAGTCAATATGCAAAGACTGAATATTCCAGATCTTTCCATGGTGTTGGCTTAAGGAACATTTTTGTCATTTGTTTCCTCCAGTCCTGCGGAAAGGCGAAACCTCAGAAGAGGAAAGTAATGGGGACACTGCGACTCATCCGGATGATCCAGAGATCGATTGGACGGGGATGACTCCATTTGAGATCTGTTTGAAAGAGAAAAGGTGACGAGCGTTTCCAAACCCACCTGAATACATGGAACTTCATGTTATTAACCCCTTCAGTTCCAGAGACCTTTTGTTGCAAAAATCTTAAAGAAATATTGAAGACCTAGGTTGCGTAATGAACATTTTACAGAAAAAGTGAGATTTTTGATTAAAGTTAGACATTCTGAGTCAAAAGATTAAAAATGTCACTTTTCCAATTTATTTTCATATATCCTTTACATAAATATCGCTGGGATGAAAGGTTCTAAGATCTAGATGGCGTCCTTAATCTGTCACAATGGCACACGGGGGTCTGCATTATCAGCATACAGGCAGAAATGGCCTTTGTGTCAGTAAATGTGCTGCAGACAGATAATAAAATGGTGAGATCTCCTGCTTATAGGGATTTGTATTGATTAGAATGAGATTATTAGCAATGTATTATTAGCATCTGTATGTGCTGCATAATGCCTGTGTGTGGCAATTACAGCAACACCTTGTATCTGTATGTGCTGCATAACGCCTGTGTGTGGCAATTACAGCAACACCTTGTATCTGTATGTGCTGCATAATGCCTGTGTATGGCAATTACAGCAACACCTTGTATCTGTATGTGCCGCATAATGCCTGTGTATGGCAATTACAGCAACACCTTGTATCTGTATGTGCTGCATAATGCCTGTGTGTGGCATTTACAGCAACACCTTGTATCTGTATGTGATGCATAATGCCTGTGTGTGGCAATTACAGCAACACCTTGTATCTGTATGTGCTGCATAATGCCTGTGTATGGCAATTACAGCAACACCTTGTATCTGTATGTGCCGCATAATGACCGTGTATGGCAATTACAGCAACACCTTGTATCTGTATGTGCTGCATAATGCCTGTGTATGGCAATTACAGCAACACCTTGTATCTGTATGTGCCGCATAATGACCGTGTATGGCTATTACAGCAACACCTTGTATCTGTATGTGCCGCATGATGCCTGTGTATGGCAATTACAGCAACACCTTGTATCTGTATGTGCTGCATGATGCCTGTGTATGGCAATTACAGCAACACCTTGTATCTGTATGTGCTGCATGATGCCTGTGTATGGCAATTACAGCAACACCTTGTATCTGTATGTGCTGCATAATGCCTGTGTATGACAATTACAGCAACACCTTGTATCTGTACTTTACAGGGATTTACACTCATTATAACTCCCTGAATCTTATCCCTGTACAGCAGCGACTGACTCGCACAGCTCTCCCTGTATCCTGACCAATCCCTGGCTGCTGTAACAGTGCAGTAAAGTTTGTTACAGTGAGGTTTGGGGCTGCTTGTTCTGCATCTTGTCCTGTGAATAAACTCCTTGTATAATTCTCTTCGCCCCCTGCAGCCCCCGGTGGTATTAAGTTAATCTCATGGTTATCCTCTTATTTCCTCAGGTTCCGCGAAGACTTCAGGCCGCTGCTGCAGAACTGCACATGTTACTGCTGCCGCAACCACACCAGGGCGTACGTGCACCACCTACTCGCTTCCAAAGAGTTACTGGCCGGGATCCTCCTCATGATACACAACTTTCAGCTCTACTTCAGCTTCTTCCGCTCAGCGCGAGGGGCCCTGAGAGACGGCAAGCTGGGCGTCCTCCGCGAGATCATCAGGAGTCAGACTGTCTGAGAGCGCTGCGTGACTCCCGAGTCAGGAGACAGACTGCCTGAGCGCTGCGTGACTCCCGAGTCAGGAGACAGACTGCCTGAGCGCTGCGTGACTCCCGAGTCAGGAGACAGACTGCCTGAGCGCTGCGTGACTCCCGAGTCAGGAGACAGACTGTCTGAGAGCGCTGCGCGACTCCCGAATCATGAAGCCGACATGTGCTGAATCGCTGAGAAGGAACCTTTTATATTTGTGCAGATATTTCCTTTTGTTTTTGTTTTTTTCATCGTCCTCCTGTCTGTCTGTGATTTATTTAATCTGATCCTGGAATTACCCATTAAACGTGATTGTCGATTAGTAAACCGCGATGACTTTGTCCTTACACAACGGCGCAAACACTAGAGGAGCACGTCTACCGGCGACAGAGGGGGGGGTACATAACGAAAGGGGGTGACGGTAATGGAAACGGTAGCACCGCAATGGATGGAGCTCTATGAACGCCATATCTGTTACTGTGTTCTGTATTGTTTGTCCATTGATTGATCGATCGTCAATGTCTGTGTCTTCAGTTTCCACCATTGATCTGCGACACTTTCCAGCTTGTTGGTACGAACTTAGAAAGAGATTTTGTTTTGGGTTTTTTCGTTTTATATATTTTCATTCTAGGGCTAAAAAATAAAATCCCGGGCTCTGCCATCGTCATCCCGCCCCATGATGTCACAGATTAAGTCCTAGTATCGGGGTCAGTAAGTTTCTATTGGAGGACATGACCACCACATGTATCAGGGGTTTGCGCTGATTTGTTGGAACTACATCTCCCATGATGCTCAGCCACTCATTAGATTTGAGGCTCGTGGGAAATGTAATTAAAAAAAATCTGCGTGGCCAAGGCTGCCGAACCCTAATAAACAGACCTCCCTCCGCGCTCTTCCTGTTTGCGCCAGTTGACTTGAGCGTCGGACCATCTCTCAGGGAAAACGTTTCAATGAACAGGAGCATAAAACGATTTGTCTTGATTTTAAATTGGAGGATTACGGGATTTGTCCGAGACGGGACACATTGGAATCTCGAGGGGCGGGACACGCCGTCACATTGGAATCTCGAGGGGCGGGACACGCCGTCACATTGGAATCTCGAGGGACGGGACACGCCGTCACATTGGAATCTCGAGGGACGGGACACGCCGTCACATTGGAATCTCGAGGGACGGGACACGCCGTCACATTGGAATCTCAAGGGACGGGACACGCCGTCCCATTGGAATCTCGAGGGGCGGGACACGCCGTCACATTGGAATCTCAAGGGACGGGACACGCCGTCACATTGGAATCTCGAGGGGCGGGACACGCTGTCACATTGGAATCTCGAGGGATGGATACGCTGTCACATTGGAATCTCGAGGGATGGATACGCCGTCACATTGGAATCTTGAGGGACGGGATACGCCGTCACATTGGAATCTCGAGGGACGGGATACGCCGTCACATTGGAATCTCGAGGGACGGGACACGCCGTCACATTGGAATCTCGAGGGGCGGGACACGCCGTCACATTGGAATCTCGAGGGATGGATACGCCGTCACATTGGAATCTCAAGGGACGGGACACACCGTCACATTGGAATCTCGAGTGATGGATACGCCGTCACATTGGAATCTCGAGGGACGGGACACACCGTCACATTGGAATCTCAAGGGATGGACACGCCGTCACATTGGAATCTCGAGGGGCGGCTCCAGGTTTGAGGCCGGGCGACCAGAGGAGCTCCATCCATATGGCTGGTTGGGACGGGCTCTGCCTGTAACCGCTGGAAGTTATAATTCAAACGGTAAAAATAAACCGTGAGCAATTTAGTGGAATGGACGGTTTTTGGAAGGGAGACAGGCTTAGTTATGCACTTTTAGGAAAACCAAAATAAATTGGTAATAGCCGTTCGGAGACTCTTGCCCATATTGACGGACGTCTGGGGTAGCGGTCGAGAGCTACTTTTTTTGTTGTTTTGTTTCAGTTTGGTCGAATCCTCCCGATGGCAATTTGGTGGTTTTCACCAATGTCCAACAACCTCTTCGGAGACTTCATTTTCAGCAAAATTCGGTTAACATTTGGTAAATAGTGAATTCACCGTATTTTCGACGAATTCGTAGCCAAACTGCGTTGAATCACAAAGCACCGAAATTGTGTTGAGTTTTGTTGCTTTGTGGATAGACCCCCCTAGGTCCTGGAACACTCACGTGATCACAGACGCCGCCTCGGATATTCACCCGGTAACCTCCTAGGTCCTGGAACACTCTCATGATCACAGACGCCGCCTCGGAGATTCACTCGGTCACCCCTAGGTCCTGGAACACTTTCATGATCACAGACGCCGCCTTGGAGATTCACTCGGTCACCCCTAGGTCCTGGAACACTCTCATGATCACAGACGCCACCTCGGAGATTCACTCGGTGACCCCTAGGTCCTGGAACACTCGTGATCACAGACGCCGCCTCGGAGATTCACTCGGTGACCCCTAGGTCCTGGAACACTCGTGATCACAGACGCCGCCTCGGAGATTCACTCGGTGACCTGGTGCAAAGAGGTGACATCCAGTCATGAGTAACTTTCCCAAATGTCCATTGACGCACAGGACCAGACTCTCCACCTCTAGCTGCTTGGTTACCTCCCCTCACGATCAGCTCCAGTGAGCCTGTAGCTCATACCTGGTCCCCAGTTCGTGGGACAGGGGCCTCACAGGACGTTTGGTGGATTGAGCTGCATGTCTTCCTCGGCAGAAAAATGTTGCACCAACAAACGGTTCAGTAGAAAAAGTTACGAGTGCAGACGATGTGCGTCGTTCTCCACACAGGAGGCAATGGAAGGTCAGACAGTGATGTAGACATTATCCGCAGTATGGACCAACAACACTTGTTTTCCCAGGAAGAACACAAGTCAATTCCACCAGGGTCTGAGGGCCCGAAGCCAGGGCCGGGTTTACATCCCAGGAACCTGTAGGCCCAGAAATCTGGAGCACCCCCCCCCCCCTTTCCGGCAAAGCGAAAGAAATGCAAAAAATTGGGTTAGTTTTTTATTTTTACTTTAGGGGTTACATTACTTATTGAGATCCCGTTTTATTTTAAATAAGTGGGGACTGGAGGCACGGAGCCAGGAGGGGAAGAGCTAAGGACAATCTATTTTTGTCTTTATACAACTAAAATAAAAAAAATTGTATAGGGAAATGTACCACCAAAGGACGTGCCTGTCTCTTTAAAACAAAACAAAAAATAAAGCGTAATACATTAATAATTAAAGAAATGAACAGAAAAAAAATAAAAATTTATTTAACGATTTTTTTTCTTCACTTTTTTCTGTAACAGGGAAAGGTATCCACAATACGGTACGCCTTGCTCTGTAAAGCAAAACAAAAAAAATCTAAAAAAAACAGTGAATTTCATTACTTACAAAAAAAAATCGAAAGTGAGCAATTGGTTTTTCCCTGACCATATACACCAGTGTCATTTGAGAAGTACTGAAGCCTCCGTGGTTTTCTTAAAAAAAAAATTGAACTGAGCCCTGATCCTACCCATTTTACTCTAAATAACTCTGAGTATACAATACTTCACTGTATGAAAGAAAAAAACCTGTTTACTATTGACATTTAGAACATTCGCCTGCCTGGCGGTATTCCCGAGTGAGACTCGGGGTTAAATTTCGCTACCGCGATCGGTAACCCTGAGCCACACTCGGGCTGTATACTCACCTCATCCTGTGCTCCCTTGCCGTCCCCCGCAGTCACCGCAGGGTGATCGCGGTGGCTGGCGACTTGCTTCCTGGTTCTGCTCCCTGCGAGCCACGAGACGAAGGGGGGTGGGACCAGGCAGCAAATTTGAAAACTGAAAAGAATATATATAGATTTTGAAACTGTAAAAATTACTGTAAAATGGTAAAAAGTCAACAGTCCCATGTTCCACTGGTGTTTGCCCAGATCCAACTGATGAAGCTGGACAAGCACCAGCGAAGGCCCAATTACATTTTAGAAACAATTTTTATTTCTGTAAAGCTGCCTTGATGAGAATAAATACTCTATTATATTGCACCCTTTTTTTCTGAAAGATTTCAGTGTTTTTGGTTTTATTATATTATTGAATATAATTTATTTGCATCATTTTGGATAATTGTTTTTGGGATAATAAATTATTATTTCGTGTTTCAAACTTTATCTGGCTCAGTGTGCTTACTAGACTCTTGTTTGCACAGATTTCAGTGAGTTATTCCTAATTATTACAGGCTTACTATATAAAACAACACATTTCCAAAAAAATGAAACGCTTTTAGAAACAACATTTTTAAAAAATCAGACCGCCAGGGAGGTTAAGGCATATGTATCTGTGCATTTTCTCTCGTTAAGGGGTTAAGGCAGGCACCAGGTGTGTGAGGCAGATCTCCATTGAAGCTAGCTTTGGTTGGGTTTGTTTGATGCCCATCAGAGTTCAAATAGCCAGCAGCAGGGAAAGTAAACAAAGCTGCTTAAAGGGACATAACACATTTTATCAATCATGCATGTGTTAAATGACACAAAAACAACAGAAAAAAAAATAGTTTAACTTTTTTACTTTCTTATTGTAAAAATAAATAAATGGTGGGGCGCTGCCCCATCTGTCCATATAGACGAGCCACCACTGGTCCAGCCTGCTTTTCCTGAAATTAAGTCGTGAGTCTCTCATTCGCATGGATTTAAAAATTAAATATCTACGGGTGGGATTCCTGTCTGACCAACAACGCCTTCACCTTGCACTTACCAACGGTATCCTACAGGAATGACGCCCAAAAAATTACGCTATATAGAAAGATGTGTTAAAAGATGGCACGGGGGAAAAAGGCTCAAATTTGGATGTCTCCACCTCACCAACCACCCCGGACTGGATTGTGACGTTTAGTTATGTATGTCTGGGGAGGGTTTTATGAGCTGATTATAATAAATGTCAGACCTTATTGTAACTTAAAAGGGAAACAGATGGCTTAACACATAAATAAATCCCGTGCCGTGTGGACGCTTTGTAAGGGACCTCGACCACGGCTCTCTCCCATGCGGGATGTGTATCTCACGCGCTTTCTGACATTTCCGCACATTTCTGGACCCCCTATCATCCATAAATATTCAATCATCCAAGGTCTTGGGCTAATTCGTATGGCCCCTGGCTCTTGTTAGATTGTAAGCTCCTGGGATCAGGGTGCACTGTACCTCTGCTCTCTGATGTCTTAAATAACCATTTTACTCCCCCACAATGCACTGTGACGCACCGCAGGAAGTATACTGGAGAATTATAAACGATACAAATAATAATTCTTCACATGATGGCAAAGTGTGCGTTTCCTCCACAGTGTCATGTGACAGCTCTGCGCTCGCGCCCCCGTACACTTCAAAGCCTCAGCCTGTGGTTTCCTCTTCTGACCAGCGATTTTTAATGACTTTAAACAGTCCCCTAAAACACCCAGACGCTTCCTTTACGCGTCAGGTTCTTCACAGACGCAGACTGCAATGTATCACAAAACAAGGAGCCTGAAACGTGAGGACCCCCAGGATAACTCACCATGAGAGCATTTCCCCCCGCTGTACCGGCGCTGTACTGCTGCCTGATCCACGTTACCGGTAAGAATTCATTTTCTGTCTCTTACCTTGACGTCCAGATTGGTTTAGCATGTGGTACGTGTGTGTGTACACATGAATCCCCTGCGATCACAAAATAAACACAGCGGCCAATTCTAAAACTGTTCCAGCAATAAAAAAATTCAGATTTTTTTTTGACCGAATTCCTAGAAATAAAAAGGATTTATAAAGAAAATGAATATAAGAGGTTTCAGTTTAACAACTTCTCCGGGGTAGAAATAATTTTTCCGTGTGTGTTTAGTGTGTGTGTGTGTGTGTATATACAGGGGTCAAGACCTTAGCAATTACATCTAACACAAAAACACACTGAAATCTCATATTTATGTGCACTATGGATGGATTTTAGCAAAAATATATATATAAAAAAACACTATGACAACACTATTGACTAACATCTAAATTTTAACCGAATTGCACCAAACGGTAAATTTCACCGTATCTGCAATTTCGGGGCAATTCACCAAATACAGGCAAACTAATGGCAAAATACACTGCAATACGGCGGCACCAAAAATGTCCCATAGAGAACTAACGATTTGTCTATTCAGAAAACGCCAAATGAATTGCACTGAAATTGCGGCAAAATGCCCTGATTTCGGTGTTTAAAATCAACAGCTTTTAAAAGGCAAAAAATTCAAAGACCATTTATTATTTTTATTTTCTACAAAAACCTTTAATTTTATCATTTTTAAAAATACTTTTTTTATTTTTTGTATTTTTTCAAAGCCATTTTAGTTTTTTAATTATTTTGTAACAAACCTTTTTTATTATTTTTTTTAAGAACTGTTTTTATTATTGTTTAAAGGACCTTTTTTATTATTTTTTTAAAGGACCTTTTTTTATTATTTTTTTAAAAGGACCATTTTTTAAAAAAAAATTTAAGGGCCTTTTATTATTTTTTTTAAAGGACTTTTTTATTGTTTAAAGGACCTTTTTTATTATTTTTTTAAAGGACCTTTGTTATTATTTTTTTAACCTCCCTGGCGGTCTAATTTTTTAAAAATTTCGTGTCTAAAAGCGTCTCAATTGTTTTTTTAAAGGAAACGTGTTTTTGTACATAGTTAGCCTGCAATAATTAGGAATCACGGACTGAAATCCGTGCAATCAAGAGTTCTTACTCTAAGGTAAAATCCTTTATAAATAAATAAATAAAAAAATACTAAATACACTGAGTCCGATAAAGTTTGAAACACAAAATAATAATTTATTATCCCAAAAATAATTATCCAAAATAATGCAAATAAATGATATTCAATAAAATAAAAAACAAAATACACTGAAATCGGTCTGAAAACAAGGGTAAGAGGATGTATGGTCTATTTCTTATCCTGTAGTGCCACCCAGTGGCCGTTCATAAACATTGCACTTTGGATTACAGTATTTTATGAATTGTTTATAAATTTGCTGATGGTTCCCGCCCACCCTTCACCATGTGACTCGCAGGGAGCCTTCCAGGAAGCAGCTGGCCGT
Organism: Leptobrachium leishanense; assembly: GCA_009667805.1. Lineage (NCBI taxonomy): Eukaryota > Metazoa > Chordata > Amphibia > Anura > Megophryidae > Leptobrachium > Leptobrachium leishanense. Next base: position 27,348 of record RXON01005209.1, read on the forward strand.
GATCACACTGCGGGGGACAGCGAGGGAGCCAGGAGGAGGTGAGTATGCATCCAGCCCGAGTGTGGCTCGGGGTTACCGTTCGCGGTAGCGAAATTTAACCCTGAGTCACACTCGGGAATACCGCCAGGGAGGTTAAAGGACCTTTTTTTATTATTTTTTTAAAAGGACATTTTGTTATTATTTTTTTTTTTCAAAGGACCATTTTTAAAAAAAAAAATTTAAGGACCTTTTATTATTTTTTTAAAGGACTTTTTTTTTAAAGGACCTTTTTTATTGTTTAAAGGACCTTTTTTAATTTTTTTAAAAGGACCTTTTTATTATTTAGACACATTTTTGCTATATTTTTAAGGATTTTAAGCTCCTATTAGGAGAATACGAGGCTTCCTATTTTACTTACCGTTCGGTGGAATTCTCCGAGGCCAATTCAACAACATCTAATAACTGCTTCGGCGACTCTATTTTGATCAAAATATGGTAAACGTTCGATAAATTGTGAATTCACTGAGTTTTCGATTAAACAGAATCCCATTTCAATGGAATGAAAAGCACTGAAATCGGGTTCGATTTTGGCGCCTTGTGTGAAGACCCCAATGATTTAACATTGAAATATAGGATTAAACACCTGAAAACAAGCTTTATAGTGTGTGAGACCGAAACGAATCCAGTTCCCCCTGCAAAAATAATGAAAGAACCCACATATTCCCCCTCGACTGGTTCCCTGGATATATATAATATATATATAAAGTGTGTCTTTTATGTGTGAATAGTGATTAAAAAACATGTTTTAAAATGCTTTATTACACCGTCCTGCAAAAAGCTGCTGTGAATGCATTTCAGGAAATAGAAACGTGGCTAACGCCTGCAAATGCGTAACCTTACAGATCTTATGTGTAACGCTCGCTCAGAGACCTCAAGCTGTTTTTGTTGAAAAAAAATATCACAACATTTGTTTGAAACATGGACGAGTGTGATTAACACCTTAATATTAGGGATGTGCGTTTCGGGTTTCGGAATTTCGGAATTTTCACGAAATTTCCCGATTCGTGTCTTCGGATTCGGCCGAATTTCCGAATCGGGTCGGACCCGAAAACCGATAGATCCAAAAAGTTTTCTGAGCCGAAACGAAAAATTTTCGGATTTTTCGAATGGACTTGAAATGTGTCAAATCGAAATTAATTTTTGCTCTATTCATGATTTCGGTTCCATTCGTGATTTCGGTTCCATTTAGGTAATTCTGGAAATCGTATATTTAACTTATGACGGAATGGAGATGTTGTTCCGCCTGCGGGTGTGCTCAATCTGCGTGACCCCTTCGCTTACCGCTGGCCCGACTACCGAGTGACGCGCACTCGGCGTCTCGTGCGGCCTGGCGTGACCCTGGGGAAGGGTTAGCGGGCGGTGGAGGGGACCCCTGCCTAGAACCAGCCCGACCACTGAGCCATACGGCACTCAGCGTCCCGAGCAGCTGGTTCACTGACCTTGCGGGTGTGGGACGCCTGTGGAGATCGGTTCTGCCGCGGAGGAATCTTCGTAACGGATGTGGGAAACGTTTCGGATCTTGCGGGAAACGTTTCCGATCGCGGTGCGGATAACTCTTCGGAACTCAATGGAAGACTTTTCGGATCGGATCGGGGCTGGATGAATCTTCGGATCTGCCGGGATGGGCGAGGGATTCGGATCTTACCGCAATCCCTCGCAATACCGAAGCGCGGTACGCGGCCGCGCCCTTCGGTTCGGATCTCCCTCTCTCTGGAACCGAATCCTTCATACGCAGCGCCTCTGCCCTGCTACTCGATGCAGGCACAGAGCGCTCGATTCGGATCGTACCTGGGCGGACACCGTACCCTGAGATCGCAAGGGACTCTCAGATACCAAAATACGGTGGAGAATAAAGTCACACCAGTCAAAGCTGAATGCACTGCAGAATCTGGCTTTATTGTTTACAGTTCAAGCATTTATTACCTCTGCACACAATTAGAATACAATGGGACTCCTTGCCCGCCCTCCCAGGACCCATTGGCCACCATCCTTCAGGGAGTCGCCAATTCGGACCGGATGGTCCGAATCGGCCATTTTGCGATCCGAACCGGATGGTTCGGATCGGCCATTTTCCGAATCGAGAATTCTTAACTGCGCCACAAGGTGATCGGAAAATGGCGGCGAGCAAGGCAACAAAGGGGAAAATACATTACGCAATAAATCAACGGGGACACTTTATTACACCACACAATCACATCTAATAAAAGTACTTGTAAAACTGGGTGCGTGCCACCGCACCCGAGTGTCCATAGCCACCACTGTCACTGCACCGCCCCTGGCTGAGGGTGCTGGGCCATTCCGTGACACTCCTCCCCTCCCCCAGTTCGACGCACCTGGTCTGACCCCACCGGGTCATACCGGGGAAGTCGGCGCTCCCAGGCCCATAGTCCGTCTGGGGAGGCCGAGTCACCAGGCCTCTCCATTTGGCCTTGCGGCCGTGCCAGCTTGGTCGGGCCCCACGTCCTCAAGGTTACCCCGGCTGGGCAAGGTACATACATCCGGGCCGGAGTACCCCCTGTGTCCCCCCCAGGGTTGTCGCTCACCTGGGGAACCCGGGTGCCAACTGCACACGCCCCAGGTGCCCAAGTCAGCCGTGGGACAGAACCGTGACTGCGTGAGGCCCCCGAGCCAAGGGTTGCAAAAATGGGCAGAGGCCAGCGGCGCTCTGCCCCGTTGCCAGCTCCTCCACTGGATGGCCAGGTACGGACACGGCAACCGAAGGAGCACCTCGAGCCAGACCTGGCTGCTCTTCCTGGTGGCCGACGAGGGGGACCAGGGAATGCAACCGCGGTCGCACGGGGTCATCCTCGCTCTGCCCCTCGGGGCAAGTTGGGAGAAACGGGCAGAGGCCAGCGGCGCTCTGCCCTGGTGCCAGCTCTTCCGCTGGGTGGGGATCTCCTTGCAAAAGGATGGTTTCTTTTCCCCCCGGGACCGTCACTGGCTGCGCACAACCCAGCCCGGGGAAACCATCTGTCTGCTCCACCTGGCAGACTGTGGGTGGTGGGCAGAGGCCAGCGGCGCTCTGCCCCGTGGCCAGCTCTTCAGCTGCGCGAGGATCTCCTTGCGGGAGGATGGTTACTTCACCCCCCGGGGCAAACAATGGTTGGGCACAACCCATCCCGGGGGAACCATCTGTCTGCTCCACCTGGCAGACTGTCAGCAGGGGGCAGAGGCCAGCGACGCTCTGCCCCGTGGCCAGCTCTTCCGCTGGTTGGCAATCTCCTTGTGGCGGGATGGTCTCTTCACCCCCCGGGGCAATCAGTGGTTGCGCGCAACCCATCCCGGGGGAACCATCCGTCTGCTCCTCCTGGCAGACGTTGAGTAGTGGGCAGAGGCCAGCGGCACTCTGCCCCGTAGCCAGCTCTTCCGCTGGTGGAGATCTCCTTGGGGAAGGATGGTCACTTCACCCCCCGGGGCAAACAATGGTTGCGCACAACCCATCCCGGGGGAACCATCCGTCTGCTCCTCCTGGCAGACTTTGAGTAGTGGGCAGAGACCAGCGGCGCTCTGCCCCGTAGCCAGCTCTTCTGCCGGTTGGAGATCTCCTTGGGGAAGGATGGTCTCTTCACCCCCCGGGGCAAACAATGGTTGCGCACAACCCATCCCGGGGAGACCATCCGTCTCCTCCCCCGCTGGACCCGTGGCCTCGGCCACCCTGTCCTCTTGCGGGGTGCAGGGGGTAACTTCCTCAGTCGAAACCCCCACGGGCACCCATGGGTCCGCCTCGGCCTCCCATAGGTCCCAAACCTGGGGACTGTCGACTTCCTCCGCCGACCCGTCCCACCACGGGGAGCTCAGGCTCGACTGCGGAACGCCGTCCAACAGTCTTCGATAAGCCACCTCGAGCTCCCACTCTCGCTCGGCTAGGGACTCCAGCTCCTCAAACACCGAGTCCCGGCTGTCTGACGGGATCTCCAGTTCCCGTCGCTCCAGGATGTCTTCCATCCGCTCCTCGGTCTCCTCTCCAAACTCGGGGTCGGCGGCCATGCCCTCGTAGAGCAGCCCCGTACCTCCGTAGCGAGGCCCTGCAGTGGAACTGCCTCCAATAGGGCGCACTGTCGGAGGGGCGGTTAGCCACCGGAGCGCGTGGTACGCGGCGTCCAGTGCGATCTCCTCCTGCACCAGGCTCCGGAGCTCGGCCTCCCACTCCTCTGGGGCCCGACCCTGCAGGAACGCTGCTCGCACATCATACTGCACCTGATGGACGACAGCGTCAGAAGGAATATACGCATCATGGCAGTCCCGCTCATGGTCCAGGGCCTCGTACCACAGTTCCTCTGTGGATCTCTGGTCCCGCTCCAGGCCCTCCTGCAGCTCTCTTGCCAACACGACCTTCTGTCGGCGAAGGTACCAGCACAGGAGCACCGCTCCTCAACGGGGAATGTGGCGTCCTCAGATGCAGCTTCAGGCGAGCTGTAAGACTCCATCCGAGGGTCGCTGGAATGAGTGGCGTCCTCAGTACAGGCTCCAGGCGAGCTGAGAGTCCCGCAAGGGCCGTCACTGGGGTTTGCAGATTCCCAAGGGGAAGCTCCAGTCAAGCTGTAGGCCTCGTCCCAGGGTTCCACGGGGTAGGGTTCGGGGTTCAAATCTTCTGGCTCTGCTCCGCGGAGCTCTGCCAACCGCAGCTCGTGCTGGCGGTCCTTTTCCTGTTCCACCTCCCGGTAGAACTCCCGCATCACTCGGCATCTGTCCGCCGTCGTCGGGGCATCCCCGAGCAGGGCAATCCGACGCCGCACCTCTCTGAGGCCAGCATCTTCCTCCACCTCCGCTTGGACAGGGCTGGGGACGGGCGTCGCCACCGTGTCCTGATCCATCCGGGTCAGTTCCTTGATCAGCGTCTTTCTTTTCTTGTTACCCGGCGTTCCTCCCCGGTTCTCCAACATCCCACGCAGGGTGTCCCGGTCGTAATAGGTGTACACCACCATGGCGTAGGTCTCCAGGGGGCCTGCAGAGAGCGATCCCACCGCTGCCACCAGTATGACGGAATGGAGATGTTGTTCCGCCTGCGGGTGTGCTCAATCTGCGTGACCCCTTCGCTTACCGCTGGCCCGACTACCGAGTGACGCGCACTCGGCGTCTCGTGCGGCCTGGCGTGACCCTGGGGAAGGGTTAGCGGGCGGTGGAGGGGACCCCTGCCTAGAACCAGCCCGACCACTGAGCCATACGGCACTCAGCGTCCCGAGCAGCTGGTTCACTGACCTTGCGGGTGTGGGACGTCTGTGGAGATCGGTTCTGCCGCGGAGGAATCTTCGTAACGGATGTGGGAAACGTTTCGGATCTTGCGGGAAACGTTTCCGATCGCGGTGCGGATAACTCTTCGGAACTCAATGGAAGACTTTTCGGATCGGATCGGGGCTGGATGAATCTTCGGATCTGCCGGGATGGGCGAGGGATTCGGATCTTACCGCAATCCCTCGCAATACCGAAGCGCGGTACGCGGCCGCGCCCTTCGGTTCGGATCTCCCTCTCTCTGGGAACCGAATCCTCATACGCAGCGCCTCTGCCCTGCTACTCGATGCAGGCACAGAGCGCTCGATTCGGATCGTACCTGGGCGGACACCGTACCCTGAGATCGCGAGGGACTCTCAGATACCAAAATACGGTGGAGAATAAAGTCACACCAGTCAAAGCTGAATGCACTGCAGAATCTGGCTTTTAGTTTCACAGTACAAGCATTTATTACCTCTGCACACAATTAGAATACAATGGGACTCCTTGCCCGCCCTCCCAGGACCCATTGGCCACCATCCTTCAGGGAGTCGCCAATTCGGACCGGATGGTCCGAATCGGCCATTTTGCGATCCGAACCGGATGGTTCGGATCGGCCATTTTCCGAATCGAGAATTCTTAACTGCGCCACAAGGTGATCGGAAAATGGCGGCGAGCAAGGCAACAAAGGGGAAAATACATTACGCAATAAATCAACGGGGACACTTTATTACACCACACAATCACATCTAATAAAAGTACTTGTAAAACTGGGTGCGTGCCACCGCACCCGAGTGTCCATAGCCACCACTGTCACTGCACCGCCCCTGGCTGAGGGTGCTGGGCCATTCCGTGACATAACTATTATCGGTTATATCGCTGATTCTGTAAATTTTGTATTTGTAAATGCGATCACTTGTTTCTTGTGGCATTCGGGTCAGTTTAGCGTTTTTTAATCGTTTTGTTCATTTTTTTTGTCCTTTTGGCTTTCATACCATTTTATATGATTAAATAAAGTTGTGAAATGTATATTCAATTATTCATAATAAAAAAAGGATCTTTATTTAATAAAAAAAACACGATAGAATCGCCAGAATTATCGTAGACACTTAGAAACGAGGAGAACAGACGTTCCGAAAAAAACAAAAATTTCCGAAAAGTCGATACAAAAAACGAGCAAAGTGACCCGAAAATACGAAAAATGGTCGATATTCCGAAAAAAAAATGTACACGAAAAACGAGCCGAACCGAACCGAATCGAAACAGAAATCGGTCGAAACGAGCCGAATCGAAAATTTTAAACATCCGAACAAATCGAACCGAATCGAACCGAAAAAAAAATCGGTGCACAAGCCTATTAAATATAAATTAAACGGCGATTTTACATAAAGAGTGACTTTCTGAGACAGTTAAAATACTAAAATAACTGTAAATTTGCTTGTTTTTAAAGGGTTATTCAAAAAAATGGCGAACACGCCACTGAATTGCACCAAACGGTGAATTTCCCCATACGGTGCACTTTCATGGCAGATTGTCTATTCAGAAAGCTGAAAGTTCGCCAAATACTGCGAAATACAATGCATTTCGCCGCAATTCGGTGCCTGTTCGACGGCAGTGAAATCCCCCATAGAGAAGCAATGGTTAATTTATTCACAGACGCTGAACAGCAGAGAAATGCCAGCGATATGTCCGGATTTTCAGTGATTCAGTTCGACAGGTTTAAAAAGGCAAATCCCATAGGATTCAATGCAATAAAATAGTATCATTTTTAGTGATTTATTTACACAACCATTTATTCTTTTCATTTGCAGCAAAAAGGCTTTTTATTTGTTTTTTAGATTAAATTTTTAGGATTTTTTTAGGCAAAATGTTTGATTCCCATTTTTTTAAAGCCTTTTTTTCCCCAGTATTCTGTAACAAACCTTTTAATTGCCCCGCTGCGTAAAGTGTGAGTCAAAGGGGCTCGTCTCCCCTGGGTTACAGCTGATCTTACACAAATGTACCAGCTAAGAGTACTGGTTCCATGAACAATCACTGTGAATACCGACAATGCCGGAATGCATGCACCAAACAAACAAAAATGGCTAAAGCCCAATACGTCAATGAAAATTTAAACAATAACATATCAAACCCTAGAAATTTTTGGAAAATCATAAGTAACATACAAGTACCCCCCGTCCACTCCCAACCGGTTGCTGTCAAATTAAATGGCCAAACCCTGCAACACCCCCTAGATGTAGCAAATGCCTTTAATAATTATATTGTTGGATGCACCACCACCCTGATTGCTAAGCTAGGAAATGACACACAATCAGAAAGGCCGTACACAGGTCAGGCCCCTCCAACCGTGCAGAGACCCTGTATCGCAGAGAAATTCAGTTTTAGACCAGTGCCTGTCAGTGTCATTACTAAACTTCTCCGTAATCAAAAAGTGAAATACCAGTCTGGACCTGATCAAATTCCAGCAATGCTGCTGAAAATCAGTGCGCTGGCAATTGCAAATCCTGTCGCTACCCTAATTAATGAATCACTGGCAACTGGATACATACCCAAACTCTGGAAGACTGCAAGAGTGGTACCTATCCATAATAGTGGAGACAATACTTTGGTATCCAACTACCGTCCAATCTCATTGCTCCCTGTTAAGTCAAAAATTCTGGAAAAATGTGTCTAGACTCTAAACGAAATTACGTGATTATCAATCTTCAAACTATGTAACCCCAGATCAATCCGGCTTTCGTCCAAATCATTCCACTACAACCGCCCTTTTAAAAGTTTGCAATGATATTCAGGCTGGCATGGAACAAGGAAACCTAACTAGAGCCATCTTCCTAGATTTTGCCAAGGCCTTTGACACAGTAGACCATAATATCCTAAAACAAAAACTTAAAAACTCCAGTATTGGTGATCGCACATTAACCTGGTTTCAATCATGTGTATCCGACCGATTACAATGTGTGTCCATTTCTGGCAGCTCCTCCCTCCCCCTCCCAGTCACATGCGGTGTACCCCAAGGCTCGATACTTGGCCCCCTGCTATTCACGATATTCATAAATGATCTGCCCAATGTCTGCAAAGCCTCAACTGTACACATGTACGCAGACGACACTGTAACCTATACCAGCAAACCAGATCTCCTGCAGCTGGAGGCCATGCTGCAAGAACAATTCATAGAAGTAGAAGAGTGGATTGCAGATAACAAACTTTTTCTAAACACTGACAAAACTGTAACGATGCTCTTTGGAACAGAACCTAAACTACATAAACTGCAAAATCCCCGTCTATGTGTCAGGACAAAATCAAATGACACGCTAACCACAGTCACTTCTCTCAAATATCTAGGTATGTGGTTAGACCCAAATCTATCTTTTGGCCCCCACATCGAAAAATGCTTATGCCGGCTATTGAATAAAGAGATGTAGTGTATGCAGCTGCCCCGCAAACACACCTTCATAAACTTACTACAATGAATAACTCATTATGCCGCTTTGTGCTACAATGTAACTACATGACCCACCATTGTGACATGTTAAAAAAGCTAAACTGGCCATCGCTGGAATCTAGACGCACTCCTCACCTTTCCAACCTGGTGTTTAAGAGCTTTTCTGGGAAGCTACCACCCTAACTGAATAGGCTGCTTCCCTCAGCAGTTCCCTCATCCTATAACCTCCGATCCAGGACCAGCACCTTACTTACAATACCACAATACAAAAAGAAAGTGGCTCGATCCTCATTTTCCTACAGAGCACCACAAATATGGAATAACCTCCCAGATGCCATCAAATCTTCCCCCACTCTAAAGTCCCTTAAGAGATCTCTATTAACATACCTCAATACAGAATGTGCCTGTAAACATGTAACATAGTGACTATATACAGAATGCACATGTAAACATGTAACAGTGACTATATACAGAATTCACCTGTAAACATGTAACACAGTGACTATATACAGAATGCACCTGTAAACATGTAACACAGTGACTATATACAGAATGCACCTGTAAACATGTAACATAGTGACTATATAAAGAATGCGCCTGTAAACATGTAACACAGTGACTATATACAGAATGCACCTGTAAACATGTAACATAGTGACTATATAAAGAATGCGCCTGTAAACATGTAACACAGTGACTATATAGAGAATGCGCCTGTAAACATGTAACATAGTGACTATATACAGAATGCACCTGTAAACATGTAACATAATGACTATATACAGAATTATTCAACCCCCAATGCTGTAAAGGGTTTTAGGGAATTTAGTGACATTTGTAATTGTATTCAGAATGAAATCCTACAAGGACTTTTTAAAGAACCATATGCAACTAAAATGACATCAATTGGTTTTGTAATACAGTAGTAAATGTTTATTTTGTGAATTCTTCATTGACACAATTATTCAACCCCTTAAAGACTACCACTCTGAAGAACAGAGGTTCATTCAAGTGTTTTCAATCAGGTATTGAAAACACCTGTGGATGTCACGGAGCAGCAATAAAGCATAATAAGCACCAATTAGGCAGCTTTAAAATGACTGTGATACTCAGCTCCTTCTAGTCATTTACTGGTGTGGTTACAAACATGGTGAAGTCAAGAGAATGGTCCAGGAAGACAAGAGAAGAGGTGATTACTCTTCACAGGAAGGGCAATGGCTATAAGAAGATTGCAAAGATGTTAAACATACCAAGAGAGACCATAGGAAGCATCATTCGCAAATTCAAGGCAAAGGGCACTGTTGAAACGCTACCTGGTCGTGGCAGAAAGAAGATGCTGACTTCGACTGCTGTGCGCTACCTGAAGCATAGAGTGGAGAAAAGTCCCCGTGTGACTGCTGAGGAACTGAGAAAAGATTTGTCAGATGTGGGTACTGAAGTTTCAGCTCAGACAATACGGCGCACACTGCGTAATGAAGGCCTCCATGCCAGAACTCCCAGGCGCACCCCCTTGCTGTCTCCAAAGAATAAGAAGAGTCAACTGCAGTATGCCAAAAGTCATGTGGACAAACCACAGAAGTTTTGGGATAGTGTTCTGTGGACTGATGAAACAAAATTAGAACTGTTTGGGCCCATGGATCAACGCTATGTTTGGAGGAGGAAGAACAAGGCCTATGAAGAAAAGAACACCTTGCCTACTGTGAAGCATGGCGGGGGGTCAATCATGCTTTGGGGCTGTTTTGCTTCTGCAGGTACAGGGAAGCTTCAGCGTGTGCAAGGTACCATGAATTCTCTTCAGTACCAGGAGATATTGGATGACAATGTGGTGCAGTCCATCACAAACCTGAGGCTTGGGAGACGTTGGATCTTTCAACAGGACAATGATCCCAAGCATACCTCCAAGTCCACTAGAGCATGGTTGCAGATTAAAGGCTGGAACATTTTGGAGTGGCCATCGCAGTCACCTGACTTAAATCCGATTGAGAACCTCTGGTGGGACTTAAAGAAAGCAGTTGCAGTGAGCAAGCCTAAGAATGTGACTGAACTGGAGGCTTTTGCCCATGACGAATGGGCGAAGATACCCGTAGATCGCTGCAAGACACTTGTGTCAAGCTATGCTTCACGTTTAAAAGCTGTTATAACTGTAAAAGGATGTTGTACTAAGTACTAAGATTGAATGTCACTTGGGGGTTGAATAAAACTGATAATGATGTGAGCACAGAAAAGACATTTGTGATTATTTCATTATAAATGTTATGTTATATTTGTCTGACCTACACGTGCCTCTTTGATTTAATTGTAAGCAAGATGACTGAATGATCAAAATCAATGTCAAACTGGCCAAAACACTCAATTTCAGTGGGGGTTGAATAATTTTGAACACAACTGTATATACAGAATGCACCTGTAAACACGTAACATAGTGACTATATACAGAATGCACCTGTGAACATTTAACATAGTGACCATATACAGAATGTGCCTGTAAACATGTAACATAATGACTATATACAGAATGCACCTGTAAACATGTAACATAATGACTATATACAGAATGCACATGTAAACATGTAACATAGTGACTATATACAGAATGCACCTGTGAACATGTAACATAGTGACCATATACATAATGCCCCTGTAAACATGTAACATAGTGACTATATACAGAATGCCCCTGTAAACATGTAACATAGTGACTATATACAGAATGCACCTGTAAACATGTAACATAGTGACTATATTTTCCACATATTTATTTTCTGGGTTAATCTGTATATTTGTGTTGTTTTTAATATCTTGCATTTATTACTTTGTATTTCTGTAACAACTGTAAAATTTCAATGTTCTTGAACCCAGGACATATCTCAATGTATCCTTCCTGGCAAAATACTTTGCAAATAAATAAATAAAATATTTTTTATTGAACCTTTTTATTATGTAGACACATTTTAATGCATTTTTATTGCTTTAAACCCCTTTAAGAAGAATAGCAGAGGAACATTTTTTTTAATGCAGTTGGGCTGCGTCTGGCTGTCAGTTCGGTGATCTGAGGCGTGGTTTGGTGGCATTTAGCAGTCGGTCTGGCGGTCTCCAGTGGCTGCACTTTCGGGGAACTTCGGGGAGCCTACGGTGAATAGTGAATTCACTGCAGGATCGGCAAAATGGAATAGCTTAAGCGCACCGAAGTTAACCGAATGAGGAAGCATCAAAATTTTGGTGCTTTCTGAATAACCCCTGTATTTTCCCATGTATTTGTTTCTCTTTACAAAACTATTGCTGGGAAGATAGGTTCTAAACTCTAGATGACGTCCCTTATCTGGCACAATGTCACATAGGGGTCTGCATTATCAGCATACAGGCAGAAATAGCCTTTATGTCAGATCCAGTAAATGTGATGGAGATAGTTGGGGGGGGGATTTGCAGCATGTCTCTGGGCTGTCCAACGAGGTACATGATGCCCAAAGACATGGTGGCACTGCAGGGGGAAGTTAATTATTGCTCTCCCGCTGCCTCCCACCTTCCGACATCTTTTCCAAAATCCGGAAGAATCTGAAATCCTGAATGCTTGGGGTCCCGATCGTTCCAGGATAGGGGTGCTCACACTGTATTGCTGTTAAGAGGCAAATCGTATATTTGCATGTTTTTTTATTTGTATACTTTTTGTATTTTGTCCCTCTACGCACCATAGTTAAGTGTTTTTAGGCACGAGTCAACCTGTGACCCCATTACCGTCCCATCAACCTGTTTACTGCACCTGGAAACCACCACTGGTTAGCAGAGACCACAAGCTGCGTCAGCCCCTCTAGTTCAGCCTCTGATGTGCGTTATTCAATGTCAACAGCTTTAAAAAAATACTAATTATTTGCAGGTTTGAAGCGGTGACACAAATAACATGTTCTTTACAACTCGTTATTATGGCTGCTCGGGCCACTTAAATCAGAACGCCAGTGACCATGTGATGGAGGAGGGTAACAACAACCTCAAACTGGGGGTCAGATAAGAAGAAAAAACAAAGTGTTTTATCAAATTATCACCATGTTTACGTGTATCCAATCCCTTGCCCCTGTGTGGTCACGGTGCCTGGAACATTCCGGTAACAGAATGAGACAAAACTATACAGAGGATACTTAACCTGTCGACATGGTACGGCTCCTTCTGCTTTTATTTCTGCATTTCCTCTTTTTACCTTATGCTACGGATTATTCTTATGGCTATTGTTGAAAACAGCAAAGAAACATTAACCAAAACTATTTTTAAAAAAACCATAATAAATAACAGTAAAATGCATTGTCTGTCTGTCTGTTATAGAGATTTTTGATATGTCTTTTGCTGTAGCTTAATCCAGTAAACCTCTTTATTTTACAATTACCAATGGATTTCTGTGAGTTTTTGCCGCTCATAATCTGACACACACACACACATATACATGTATATTTATATACCCCAACCCACTCTTTAACCCAAAAATTATATTCTTATAGCTAACACTTGCAGAGGGAATCACAGCAGTACAGTGAAGGGTTAACAGTTGAGCCTTACTGAGCATCCAGCATCCCTATCTGTTCAGAAGATCAGTGAGTCATTTGCAAATGCTCAGAGTCTGTAGGGATTTTTAGTTCAACGGCAGCTCTGGAGGAGTGGCGTCTGCTGTGAGAGCCATAAATCCCTCCCTGGGGAAAGACATCATGTTGCATACCGCTGCTCAGGGGGAGTGTCTCCTGCTGTTCAGCCATAAATCCCTCCCCAGTGTAGTGTGTCATGCGGCATGCCACTGCTCTGGGAGAGTGTCTCCTGCTGTGAGAGCCATAAATACTGTACCTCCCTGGGGAACACATCATGTGGCATGCCACAGCTCAGGGGGAGTGTCTCCTGCTGTGCAGCCATAAATCCCTCTCCAGGGAAACACGTCATGCAGGATGATGCAAATTTAGGGGAGTGTCTCCTGCTATGTGCAGCCACAAATCCCTCCCCAGAGAAACACATCATGCGGCATGCCGCAGCTCTGGGGGAGTGTCTCCTGCTGTGCAGTCATAAACCCCTCCCCAGAGAAACACATCATGCGGCATGCTGCAGCTCTGGGGGAGTGTCTCCTGCTGTGCAGTCATAAACCTCTCCCCAGAGAAACACATCATGCGGCATGCCGCAGCTCTGGCAGTAAACTGGAAGCTCAGGGAGATTTATTCATAAGGGTTTATTGAATAAACTCTCTGTCAGCAGTTTGGTAACACAATGTATGGGCAGATTTGGGAGTACTTTGAAATGAGCTAAAGTTGTCCTGACCGCGGTTGGCACACTTTAAAGTCCCCCGATTTTCACAATTCATAACGCTAACACTTTGCTACTTCCTGCCATTGGCCGCTAGTTGATGGCAATTTTTAAGATTGTGCTTTGATACTACAGCTTGAGCATTTTTTATCCGGAAAGATCATTACGAATTTCGGATTCTTCCAGATTTCGGAATCTGGGAGAATCCAATGTCTGAGAGGAAGGGGATCGCAGTAGCAGAGCTTTGTACCCCTTCCCGCTGCAGCACAGTGATTACACACGCTGGGAGCGCTGTGCAGCCGTTTCCACAGAGGTGCTGCACAGAGCCGACGTGTCTCTGTGCAGCATGTCTGACGGATTTATGTGCCCTGCTGGAACTGAGGCCCCAGGCACAAGCAGCACTCTGCTTCCATGTCTCAGAGAAGCAGGAGCTGTCTGTAGCATCAGGGAAGTATTACTAAATCCTGAAGGATCCAAAAGTCCTCATTTCTGAGTCTTCTGGATTGTATAATTCTGGATTAGCGATGTCCAGCCTGTATTTGTTTTTCATCCAGAGCTGGAGGTGAATGCATCGGCCGCCCCAGTATTGCACATGTAGTTGGTCAATGGGTCGCGTCCGTGTTGCATTGTTTGTCTGATCGCCTCTCCTGGTGATACTTCTAGGATAAAGTGACATTTGTATCTGTGCAGGAGTCCTGGCCGGCCTCCACGTGAAGACTCACAACGTTACAGCCACGGTGGGGAGTGACGTCACCCTGAGATGTGAGCTCTCATCAAACGTGGCCAAGGTGATCCAAGTCAACTGGAAATTGTGCGACGGTCCATTCATCTCCTCTCATTTGCTGGACAAAGAACACATAGCGCCCGAGTTTGCAAGAAAGGTCACCCTGACAGATGAGTATGGAATAACAATACGAAACGTAACATACAGCGACACCAACATATACTGCTGCACTTTCAGCATCTTCCCATTGGGTTCATTGACGGGAGAAATATTCCTCCAGGTCACAGGTAAATATCAGGGTGTGAAATATTACACAGGGGTCTATTCACAAAGCACCGAAATCTCATTCAAATTCAGTGCTTGCATTTCAGCGACTCCATTTCATCAAAAAATTAAGTGGATTCGCCATTTATCGAATGTTCACTGTATTTTTCCAAAAATTTAGTCGCCGAACCAATTGTTGGATGCTGCCGAAAACTGCCGATAAGCGTCGAATTAGCCTCGGCAAACTCCACTGAAATGAAGAAAAAAAAATAGGAAATCTCCTCTTCTCCTAATAAGAGGTTAAATCAATAAAAATGTGTCTGAATAATAAAAAAGTCCTTTAAAAAATAATAAAAAGGTCTATTTAAAAAAAGTCTTTAAATTTTTTTTAAAAATAATTATTAAATAAAAAGGGTTACATAGTTACATACATAGGCTGAAAAAAAGACGTGCGTCCATCGGGTTCAGCCTCGCACACATCACCTACTGTTGTTGATCCAAAAGAAGGCAAAAAACCCAGTCTGACCCAAAAACCCAGAGTTTTTGTAAAAAATAAAAATAATCTTTAAATTTTTGTTTTTTTAAAAAATTACATTAATTTCATAGAAACCTGTTAGATTCGCCTGTTTAAACCTGTTGAATTGAATCACTGAAATCGGGTCATTTTGTAGAATTTTCAGTGTAAGTCAGCATTTCGTGAATGGCCAATTCATTAGCTCATTATGGGACAACTTCAGCACCACCGAACGCAGTGGAATTGAACCGGATTGGGGCAAAATGCCCTGTATTTCTCTGTCATTTTGTCTTTATTTGGCAAATTGACAGCTTTTTGAATAGACGAATTGCCCCGAAATCACAGATAAGGTGAAGTTCACCATTCGGTGCAGTTTTGTGGCATATTCAGTATGACGGAATGGAGATGTTGTTCCGCCTGCGGGTGGGCTCTATCTGCGTGACCCCGTCGCTTACCGCTGGCCCGACTACCGAGTGGCGCACACTCGGCGTCTCGTGCGGCCTGGCGTGACCTAGGGTAGGGTTAGCGGGGGGGAGGGGACCCCTGCCTAGAACCAGTCCGACCACTGAGCCGCGCAGCACTCAGCGTCCCGAGCAACTGGTTCCCTGACCTTGCGGGTGTGGGACGCCTGTGGAATCGGCCCTAGCAGCCGCGGAGAAAGATTCGGATCTTATGTGGAAACGTTTCGGATCTTATGCGGGAAACGTTTCCGATCCGGGGGCGGGTGTCTCTTCGGATCTTGGGCGGTGGAGTTTTCGAGTCGGGAAGGGATGGCGGGTCGGATCGGGACTGGAAGGCTTCGGATCGGTATGGGAGGGAGTTTCGGATATGGCGGGACCAGTGGAGAGTTCGGGTCTTACCGCAATGCCGAAGCGCGGTTCCCGGCTGGGTCGTTCGGTTCGGATCTCCGTCTTTCTGGAACCGAATCTTCCTGCGCAGCGCCTCTGCCCTGATACTCGATGCAGGGTCAGAGCGCTCGATTCGGATCGTATCCGAGTGGGCACCGTACTCTGAGGCCGCGGGGGACACTCAGATACGAAAGTACGGCGGAGACAAAGTCACATCAGACGAGGCTGGATGCACTGCAGAATCTGGCTTTATTGTTTACAGTCCAAGCATTTATTACCTCTGCACCACAATTAGAATACAATGGGACTCCTTGCCCGCCCTCCAGGACCCATTGGCCCTTGGCCTTCAGGGAGTCGCCACATTCGGACCGGATGGTCCGAATCGGCCATTTTACGATTCGAACCGGATGGTTCGAATCGGCCATTTTCCGAGACGAGAATTCCAAACTGCGCCACAAGGATCGGAAAATGGCGGCGAGCAAGGCAAACAAAGGGAAAATACATTACACCATAAACCAACGGGGAACACTTTATTACACCACCAATGTCACATCTAAATAAAAATACTGGTAAAACGGGGTGCGTGCCACCACACCCAAGTGTCCATGTCCCCACTGTCACTGCACCGCCCCTGGCTGAGGGTGCTGGGCCATCCCGTGACACTCCTCCCCCTCCCCAAGGTCCGACGCACTCGGTTGGACCCCACCGGGTCGTACCGAGGTAGTCGGGGCTCCCCAATCCCCTGGTTCCCGGGCCGACTGTCGCGCGATAACCCATCTGCGTTACCGTTCTGCGACCCGGGCCGATATTGATGGAAAAGTTGAAGGGTTGGAGAGCCAGGCTCCACCGCAACAGGCGGCCGTTCTCCCCCGCCACTCGGTTGAGCCATACCAAGGGGTTATGGTCGGTCATCACGGTGAAGGACCGACCGTAGACGTAGGGTTGGAGCTTCCGTAGGGCCCAGACCAGGGCCAGGCACTCCTTCTCCACTGCAGCATACCCCACCTCTCGTGGCAACAACTTCCGGCTAATAAACGCCACCGGATGGTCCCCCCCGTCGTCCCCCACTTGACTCAGGACAGCTCCCAGTCCGAACATGGACGCGTCTGTGTGGACAATAAAACATTTGTTATAGTTGGGAGCTGCCAGCAGGGGCACTTGGGTCAGGGCGGCCTTCAGCTGCCGGAAGGCCTGTTCGCACTCCGGGGACCACAGGACTTGGCGGGGCAGGGATTTCTTGGTCAGATCAGTCAGGGGTTTGGCCAGGTCACTGTAATGGGGTACAAATTTTCTGTAGTACCCCGCGGTACCCAGGAAGGCGAGGACCTGGGTCTTGGTCACCGGGGTGGGCCAATCTAGGATAGCCTCTATCTTCGCGGGCTCTGGCCGTTGTATCCCGCACCCCACCCGGTGGCCCAGATACTGCACCTCGGCCATCCCCACCTTACACTTCTCCGGCTTTAGGGTCAGGTTGGCGTCTCTAATCCGGCCCAGGACAGTCCCTACATGCTCCAGATGTTCCTCCCAGGTCTGGCTATAGATGGCTATATCATCCAGGTATGCGCAAGCGAATCCCTGGAGGCCATCGAGGAGGCGATCGATTAACCGCTGGAAGGTAGCAGGGGCGTTCTTCATCCCGAACGGCATGACTCGAAACTGGTACAAGCCGAACGGGGTGATGAAGGCCGACTTCGGGGTCGCCTCCTCGGCAAGGGGAATCTGCCAATACCCCTTGCACAGATCCACCGTGGTCAGGAAATGACCCCCGGAGATCTGATCTAGCAACTCGTCGACTCGGGGCATCGGATAAGCGTCCGTAATAGTACAGTCGTTTATCCGCCGATAATCGACGCAGAACCTGGTGGTACCGTCCTTTTTGGGCACCAGGACCACGGGCGACGCCCATGGGCTGGCCGACGGCTCAATGACCCCCAGCTCCAACATCTCCCGGATCTCGGCCCGCATGGACTCGCGAACTGCTTCCGGGAGCCGGTAGGCGGGCTGTCGGAGTGGTTTCTGACCGGGTGTGTCCATCTGATGGACGGCCTGGTCCGTATATCCCGGGAGGGCCGAGAAAACCCCGGATAGGCGAGAAGCAGCTGCCGCGCCTGCGCCTGTTTCTCGGGCCCTAGCTCCTCCCCCAGCTGCACCTGCTCCACCCCGGAAGGCTGCTTGGCTACCCCGGGAGTTCCTCCAAGGGAAAGGGTTCCATCTCCTCGGCCGCCGGCGCGCATATGGCGTCCACCGTCTCCGGCCGCTCATGGAAGGCCTTCAGCATATTGACGTGGAACGTCCGCTGGATTCTGGTGTCCGCGCAGCTAACAACCACATAGGTGGTATCCCCCAGCTGGGTTACCACCTTGTAGGGACCTTGCCAGGCCGCCTGCAGCTTGTTCTGCCGCTGTGGTTTTAACACCAGAACCTTCTGTCCCACACAGAACGAGCGGCTGCACGCAGCGCGATCGTACCACGCCTTCTGCTGAGCCTGGGCCGTCTCCATGTTCTCCTGCACGAACCCCTGGAGGTCCGCCAAGCGCTCCCGCAGCTTCAGGACGTACTCCACCACGGGAACTCCGTCCTCCTCCGGCGCCCCCTCCCACTGAGCCCTAACCAGATCCAGGGGACCTCGCACCCGGCGTCCATATAGCAGCTCAAAGGGTGAGTAACCGGTGGATTCCTGCGGAACCTCCCGGTAGGCGAACAGCAAGTGGGGAAGATACTTCTCCCAGTCCCTGTTCTCATGCACAAAGGCCCGGATGAGCTGCTTCAGGGTCCCATTGAACCGCTCGCACAGCCCGTTGGTCTGGGGGTGATACGGGGCGCTGTGCAGCGCCTTAACACCACACAGAGACGCCAGAGCTGTTGGGTGAGCTCAGCGGTAAACTGGGTACCCTGATCGGATAGGATTTCTCGGGGAAACCCTACCCTCGTGAACACCCTGAGGAGCGCGTCCGCTACGGTGTCCGCCTGGATGTTGGCCAAGGCCACAGCCTCGGGGTACCGGGTGGCATAATCCACTACGGTAAGAATATACCTCTTACCGGTGGCACTGGGCCGTGGCAACGGCCCTACGATGTCAACCGCCACCGGCTAAAGGGCTCCTGGATAATGGGCATGGGGCGCAGGGGCGCCTTCGGATGGTCCCCAGCCTTCCCAGCTTTCTGGCAAACTGGGCAGGTGCGGCAATAGTCGCGGGTGTCGTTGCTAAGGCGAGGCCAGTAAAACGCGCGCGCCAACCTGTGCCGGGTTTTCGTCTGGCCTAAGTGACCTGAAAGGGGAATGTCATTGGGCCAAGCGCAGAAGCTCCTGCCTGGGTCCCTGAGGCACCACCAGCTGCTTCTGCGGAATCTGCTTCTTCTTGGCCCCCTCCCTCACGGTGTAACGGTACAGCAGCCCATCCTCCCACTCCACCTTGTCTTTCCCCTGGCCGTCCAGGCCCTGACCAGCTCGGTCCCGGTAGCCCTGTAATGTGGGGTCGGTCTGCGTCTGGTGGCGCAGCGTCTCCGGGGTACTCCACGGGGAAGGGAGGACAGGCGGAGGGGGAAGAATCGGGTCCCGTCGAGGTCGGGGAGGTGATGGCGGTCTGGGAGGTCGGGAGGGTCCTGGGGTTTTGGACTGTCGGGGGGGTCGGGGAGGTCGGTAATGGTTGGGGGTCGCGGAGGTCGGGGAGGTTTGGGAGGTTTGGGAGGTCGGGATGGTGTTGGTGGAGGTCTCACCTGGGTCCCATTCGGAGCGCCCCTGTCTTGTCGTCGGCTCTGTTGCCTAGTGGTAACCGGGGTAGCTGCATCTGTGGAGTAAGCGGAAATGAGCTGCCCCAAATCATTCCCCAGGAGCACCTCGGCCGGCAGTTGTCTCAGCAACCCCACCCGCACCTCCTTCTCCCCGTTCCCCCAGTCCAGGTGCACCCGGGCCGTCTCGAGCCGGAGCACTTTTCCTCCCGCCACCCGTACTGCTACAGTGCTCTGCAGGCGGTCGCTTGGCGGGACCAAGTGAGGCCGGACCAGGGTGATGTAGCCCCGGAGTCTCGCAGCCCCTCAGCGGGCCGCCCGTTTATCCACACCGCCTGGCGGTGGTGTCGGCGGTTGTCATCCGCGGCGGCTTGCACGGGGTCGGCCTCGTGCAACTGCTCCCACCATTCCTCCGGGGCCTCCGGCCACGGAGCTCCGGCGTCGCAACAATGGGCCGCCGGCGATGGCCTGCGGCCGGCCGGGTCATTTCCGGGCGGTTGGGGCAATGTTGTTTGTAGTGCCCCTCCTGGTTGCACCCGTAACAGCGGACGTTAGCCATGTTGGTGGGCCGGCCGGGGGCCCGTGCTACTGGCGCCCGGACCGCTGGTGGTGGAGGTAGTGGAGGTAGTGGGGCGGGTAAAACGGGACGGCTGGCCAGGGGGTCCGCTCCCCCCGGCAACTTCCGGGTGTCCGTGTACTCGTCGGCCCAGGTGGCCGCTTGTTGCACCGTATGGGGTTTCTTGTCGCGCACCCACTCTCGGATAGCGGAGGGTGTGTGCTCGAAGAACTGCTCGAGCAGCAGCAGTTGGGTGATCTCGGTCACCGTCTCCGCTTGGCTTCCCGAGAGCCAGGTGCGCAGGTCCCTCTGCAGCCGATGGCCCACTCCACGTGGGTGGCGCCACTGGGCCGGCGAGAATTCCGGAACTTCGTCCGGCTAGCTTCAGGGGTCACGGCATATCTACTCAGCAGCGCCTGCTTGACGTGCGAGTAGCTGGTGGCCTCGTCGTCCGGCACCGTACGATAGGCCTCGGCGGCCCGACCGGTCAGCTTACTCGCCAAGATCCGTATCCAGTCGGCCCGGTGCACTTCATGCACCCGACACAGGCGCTCAAAGTCTTGGAGATAGCTTTCGATTTCTTCCTCGGCTTCCCGGAACTCCTTGAACGCCTGGAACGGCACTTTCCGCCCGGAGTATCGGTCTGATGGCGAGCGGCTACTCCGCCGGCTTCGCACTTCGGCCAGCCGCAGTTCGTGCACCCGCTCTCTCTCCTCTCCTCTTCCTGACCGAGTTCCCGACCCAGATTCCTCAGCTCCGCTTCCGATGGGGCCGGACCCATCATGGAGATCCGCTCCCGCATCTTCCGGCAGAATTCACTATCCTCGGCCTCAGCGGGGACGGCAGCCGGTGCTGGGTCCGCGGGCAACGCCGCGAACGCCTCCTCCTGATCCATTCTCCTCAACTCCTCCATCAGGGTCCCCGACTCTTGGAGCCCGGGACACCGCCCCGATTCTCCAGCATCCCACGCAGGACGTCCCGCTTGTAGGCACTATACCTGGTCATGATGAGGGTCCCCCTGGGGTCTGCAGAGAGCGATCCCACCGCTGCCACCAGTATGACGGAATGGAGATGTTGTTCCGCCTGCGGGTGGGCTCTATCTGCGTGACCCCGTCGCTTACCGCTGGCCCGACAACCGAGTGGCGCACACTCGGCGTCTCGTGCGGCCTGGCGTGACCCTAGGGTAGGGTTAGCGGGCGGTGGAGGGGACCCCTGCCTAGAACCAGTCCGACCACTGAGCCGCGCAGCACTCAGCGTCCCGAGCAACTGGTTCCCTGACCTTGCGGGTGTGGGACGCCTGTGGAAATCGGCCCTAGCAGCCGCGGAGAAAGATTCGGATCTTATGTGGAAACGTTCGGATCTTATGCGGGAAACGTTTCCGATCCGGGGGCGGGTGTCTCTTCGGATCTTGGGCGGTGGAGTTTTCGAGTCGGGAAGGGATGGCGGGTCGGATCGGGACTGGAAGGCTTCGGATCGGTATGGGAGGGAGTTTCGGATATGGCGGGACCAGTGGAGAGTTCGGGTCTTACCGCAATGCCGAAGCGCGGTTCCCGGCTGGGTCGTTCGGTTCGGATCTCCGTCTTCTGGAACGAATCTTCCTGCGCAGCGCCTCTGCCCTGATACTCGATGCAGGGAAGAGCGCTCGATTCGGATCGTATCCGAGTGGGCACCGTACTCTGAGGCCGCGGGGGACACTCAGATACGAAAGTACGGCGGAGACAAGTCACATCAGACGAGGCTGGATGCACTGCAGAATCTGGCTTTATTGTTTACAGTCCAAGCATTTATTACCTCTGCACACAATTAGAATACAATGGGACTCCTTGCCCGCCCTCCCAGGACCCATTGGCCCTTGGCCTTCAGGGAGTCGCCAATTCGGACCGGATGGTCCGAATCGGCCATTTTACGATTCGAACCGGATGGTTCGAATCGGCCATTTTCCGAAACGAGAATTCCAAACTGCGCCACAAGGATCGGAAAATGGCGGCGAGCAAGGCAAACAAAGGGAAAATACATTACACCATAAACCAACGGGGAACACTTTATTACACCACACAATGTCACATCTAAATAAAAATACTGGTAAAACGGGGTGCGTGCCACCACACCCAAGTGTCCATGTCCCCACTGTCACTGCACCGCCCCTGGCTGAGGGTGCTGGGCCATCCCGTGACATTCAGCCATTAGAGAATAACTGTCATGTTTCCAGCCCTGAACCCTATAGGTGAGCCTGTCCGACCCCTGTCTGCTTCATCCCTCAGCACCTTCCACTCCAGGATCTCACTGCAGCTTGTCGGGTCTGACCACCTGACCCAGAGCACTTGCCTATTTAAGAGCATGTTTCCCATCCTGCAGTGCTCTATTATAGGGTCTATCCTGCTGCCTGAATTTGCCTCTGTTATTTTCCATTTTCTATATTGTGTTCAGTTTATCTTTGGTTCTCTGTTTTCCTCTGTCTGTTTGTCCATCCAGTTACCTTGTCATTTGTTTGATTTTTTTGGTTATTCCTTTTTGCTCCTCCTTTCCTTGTTCCTGTGTGGTTTGTTTTGTGTTTTACCCTTGCTGATCTTCCTTTGTAGAACCTTGGCTTGCCTGACTTCCTTCTCTGGTTCTGACTTTGGCTTGCCTGACTTCCCTCTCTGGTTCTGACTTGGCTCGTCTGACTTCCTTCTCTAGTTCTGATTTTGGCTTGTCTGACTTCCCTCTCTGGTTCTGACTTTGGCTCGCCTGACTTCCCTCTCTGGGTCTGACTTTGGCTCACCCTACTTCCCTCTCTGGGTCTGACTTTGGCTCACCTGACTTCCCTCTCTGGGTCTGACTTTGGCTCGCCTGACTTCCCTCTCTGGTTCTGACCTTTGCTTGCCTGACTTCCCTCTCTGGGTCTGAATTTGGCTCGCCCGACTTCCCTCTCTGGGTCTGACTTTGACTCGCCTGACTTCCCTCTCTGGGTCTGACTTTGGCTCACCCGACTTCCCTCTCTGGTTCTGACTTTGGCTTGTCTGACTTCCCTCTCTGGGTCTGACTTTGGCTCGCCCGACTTCCCTCTCTGGGTCTGAGTTTGGCTCGCCTGACTTCCCTCTCTGGGTCTGACTTTGGCTCACCCGACTTCCCTCTCTGGTTCTGACTTTGGCTTGTCTGACTTCCCTCTCTGGTTCTGACTTTGGCTCGCCTGACTTCCCTCTCTGGTTCTGTCTTTGGCTTGTCTGACTTCCCTCTCTGGGTCTGACTTTTGCTCGCCCGACTTCCCTCTCTGGGTCTGACTTTGGCTTGCCTGACTTCCCTCTCTGGTTCTGACTTTGGCTCGCCTGACTTTCCTCTCTGGGTCTGACTTTGGCTTGCCTGACTTCCCTCTCTGGTTCTGACTTTGGCTTGCCTTACTTCCTTCTTTGGTTCTGACTTTGGCTTGCCTGACTTCCTTCTCTGGTTCTGACTTTGGCTTGAAGAAATGAATAGCAATTGTGATGTAAAAAAGAGGATATAACATACAGTCAGGTCCAGAAATATTGGGACATTGACACAATTCTAACATCTTTGGCTCTATACACCACCTCAATGGAGTTGGAATGAAACAAACACAATGTGCTTTAACTGCAGACTGTCAGCTTTAATTTGAGGGTATGTACATCCAACTCAGGTGAACGTGTAGGACTTACAGCAGTTTGCAGATGTGCCTCCCACTTGTTAAGGGACCAAAGGTAATGGGACAGAATAATAATCATAAATCAAACTTTCCCTTCTTAATACTTGGTTGCAAATCCTTTGCAGTCAATCACAGCCTGAAGTCTGGAACGCGTAGACATCACCAGACGCTGGGTTTCATCCCTGGTGATGCTCTGCCAGGCCTCTACTGCAACTGTCTTCAGTTCCTGCTTGTTCTTGGGGCATTTTCCCTTCAGTTTGTCTTCAGCAAGTGAAATGCATGCTCAATGGGATTCAGGTCAGGTGATTGACTTGGCCATTGCATAACATTCCACTTCTGTCCCTTCAAAAACTCTTTGGTTGCTTTTGCAGTATGCTTTGGGTTATTGTCCATCTGCACTGTCAAGCGCCGTCCAATGAGTTCTGCAGCATTTGGCTGAATGTGAGCAGATAATATTGCCCGAAACACTTCAGAATTCATCCTGCTGCTTTTGTCAGCAGTCACATCATCAATAAATACAAGAGAGACAGTTCCATTGGCAGCCATACATGCCCACGCCATGACACTACCACCAACATGCTTCACTGATGAGGTTGTATGCTTAGGATCATGAGCAGTTCCTTTCCTTCTCCATACGCTTCTCTTCCCATCACTCTGGTACAAGTTGATCTTGGTCTCATCTGTCCATAGGATCTTGTTCCAGAACTGTGAAGGCTTGGTTAGGAGTTGTTTGGCAAACTCTAATCTGAAGTCTTCTCTTGATTGTTGACTTTGACACACATACACCTACCTCCTGGAGAGTGTTCTTGATCTGGCCAACTGTTGTGAAGGGTGTTTTCTTCACCAGGGAAAGAATTCTTCGGTCATCCACCACAGTTGTTTTCCGTGGTCTCCCAGGTCTTTTGGTGTTGCTGAGCTCACCGGTGCGTTCCTTCTTTTTGAGAATGTTCCAAACAGTTGTTTTGGCCACACCTAATGTTCTTGCTATCTCTCTGATGGGTTTGTTTTGTTTCTTCAGCCTAATGATGGCTTGCTTCACTGATAGTGACAGCTCTTTGGATCTCATCTTGAGAGTTGACAGCAACAGATCCAAATGCAAATAGCACACTTGAAATGAACTATGGACCTTTTATCTGCACATTGTAATTGGGGTAATGAAGAAATATCACACACCTGGCCATGGATCAGCTGAGAAGCCAATTGTCCCATTACCTTTGGTCCCTTAACAAGTGGGTGGCACATCTGCAAACTGCTGTAAGTCCTACTCCGTTCACCTGCAGTTAAAGCACATTGTATTTGTTTCATTCTAACTCCATTGTGGTGGTGTATAGAGCCAAAGATGTTTGAATTGTGTCGATGTCCCAATATTTCTGGACCTGACTGTATATGACCTTTGCAATACCCAGTAGGCGTTTTTTCCAAATAGCGCCAGTATAGACTGAATAAATAGATCCTGGGATTGCAACCTATAAATACACAATAAAATACTTCATAGTGCAGCATAATAAAAACCACACATAAGGCCCCTGAGAATATAACTCACAGGATTAATGATATAAACAGGCATATCATATAGTGTTACCACTCCACCGATAGTTCCTCTCAGTTCACCCCGCCGCCACAGGAAGAGCCAAGAGACGTTCCTTTGGTAAAAAGATTTATTCGGTAGAACACAGCAATAAAACACTCCAACGCGTTTCGTCCTATAACCAAAGGGACTTCATCAGGGAGAGATCGCCCTCACTTGTTTGGAGTGTTTTATTGCTGTGTTCTACCGAATAAATCTTTTGGCTCTTCCTGTGGTGGCGGGGTGAACCTACCTGAGAGGAACTATCGTGGAGCTGCGCCCGGCGGGGGATAAAAGGGGAATAAAATCAAGACAAATTGGGATTATCTTTTTGTCACATTGTTATGGTCCGGTTCCTGAATTAGCTTTGCAGCCATTTCTTCACTTTCTTCAGCTCCTTATTGTCTTCCCTCAAACCTGCATTGCATCAATGCCTATTTGTGATTGGTTTGCATTGAGGTAAAATTATATTATTGACCAATGAACTAGTAGGGAATAAGAGGAATCAATATATATATATATATATATAAAAAGATAAACGCCATCAATGTCTGATGGACGCATTCGTTTTACACATGGATCTTCATGCAGAGATACATCTACAAACCATGACCTTGTGATCTCATGTCTGTGACAGCTCCTCATTGTGTGATATAGGACGTAGCCAGCACTCGCCTGCCGAAGACTTGGTTTAAACCCAGTGTTACGTTGTCTCTGTCTCCCCAGAGAGGAATACCGAGAGGAGCCTTTTCCTGTGGGTCGCCCTGGGAGCCCTGATCCTCCCAATCATTGGAATCGCAATTGTAATCTCCTGCAAAGTAAGTAAAGAACCCGAAGAAATAACATTTCGAAGCAGGGTTCTTCAACATTGACCATGAAACCGACTCTGGCCAACATGTCCCATAATTCTCTACAAGTCAATGATGGGGAGTGTCCTCCAAGGGTCCTGCACATTCCTGCTCCAGAGCTACAGTAAAGTCTTTGGGTTCCTGAAAGCTTGGAAACATGTTTTATATCTCACTGCAACAAGGCCGCTTATAACATTCCCGTGTGTCAAGAGCCTCAAAGAAGTGATGATAATCGTCAATTTCATCTTAACACTTGCTTTAAATGGTTGATAAACTGAGGATTGTTTTCCAACCTCGGTGTAAACTTAACAACTCCATATACTATAATTTCTCTGGTTAAGGGTGCACCAAGGTAGGACTAGAGCCCTGGGAGAGGTGGGAGTTTCCAGGGTCCATGGTGGGTACAAGGTGAGTCATCTTAAGTAATGGACGTGAAAGCCCCAAATTGCCACCAGCACACACAAACTGTACAACCGATCCATAGGTTGAGATGAAACTTCTAAATTTTGACGGCCCAGCAAAAGGAACCCAGAAAAAAATGTTAGGTGCTCATGTTCCACCACCTTCAGGAAGACACAAAAGCTTCAATGAATAATACTAGAAATTCTAAAAGGATTGAAAGAGAATGATTTATAATCCCGAAAGGAGGGAAACAGACACAGTCTACAACAACTCTTCATTCTGCAAATCCACCCGATGTAAAGGTAACAAAGTGTCAATGGAATCTATAAAGATAAGAGGCGCCATGGAGATTTAGCCACTCCAAGGCATGACTTCCTGACAGATTGGCTTGTTAAATTTAACTTGTGCAAGAGGGTTCTTAGAGGAGCCTTATTATTTATTGAGGTTTCGATATCATGCGTGTTAGCTTGATGTCCCACAAACATAATATACTGTGGTCGTCAAGGACAATGATTGCGTCCCTCGCAACATGCAATGCCTCCATAGCGCCTCTTATTTTTATCGTTTTAAAGGTGCACTTTTTTCAGATCAGCATAATTTGTCAAGTGTCTGCTCTGGCCGGATAAAACACACAGAACAGTAGGAGAGAGGACCCTGCTCGAGAGCTTACAATCTAAGAGGAGAGGGGTGGCACACTATGTTTGGGTAAATGGCAGAGTACATGAAGTAGCTCGGTGCGTGTGGGCTGTGTGGGAAGATGAAGCGGGAAATGTACAGTGGGGGATTATGGAGTGACCCGATAGGCTTCTCTAAAGTAATGTGTTTTCAGAGACTTCTTGATGATAGCATCAGATCATTGGCCGAGGGAAGTGGTCGGGATGGGATGTACCTGCTAATAAGGGAAGCGATGTAGGCAGCGGCGCAGTTATGGAGAGCTTTGTATATGAGGACCAGGATTTTGAATTGGATTCTAAAGGAAATAGGGAGCCAGTGGAAAGATTGACAATGGGGGGAGGTGTGAGAGGTGCGGGAGGTGATGTGTGAGAGGTGCAGGATGTGAGGTGTGAGCGGTACGGAATGTGAGGTGTGAGAGCTATGGAATGTGAAGTTTGAAAGGTACGGGATGTGAGGTGTGAGAGGTGCGGGAGGTGAGGTGGATGAGCCTGGCAGAGGTGTTCATTATAGACTGCAGGGGGAGAATCTGGGATCTCTTAAGACCAGCGAGAAGAAGGTTACAGTAGTCAAGGTGGGAGATAATACGAGCTTGGATGAGTGTTTTAGTAGAGTACTGACAAAGACAGGGATGGACGCATGCAATGATTTATAGATGGAAATAGCAGGATTTGGTTAGAGACTGAATGTGAGGTGTGAAGGAGAGATCAGAGTTGAAGAAGACACTGAAGCAACGAGCCTGTGAAGCAGACGTAATGGTGGCACCATTCAACTGAACGGAAATGGGTGCAGAAATGTCAGCTTTAGAGGGAGGGAAGACGAGAAGTTCAGTTTTAGAGAGGGTTAGATTTCAGGAAACGGGAAGTCATCCAGTCAGAGACAGCTGATAGGCCGGCTGTAACACGGTCCAACACAAGAGGAGAGAGAGCGAGAGAGGAAAGGTAGATTTGGGTGTTGTCAGCATAGAGATTATATTGGAATCCATAGGAAGAGATGAGGTTGCCAAGAGAGGCGGTATAGATCGAGAAGAGTAGGGGGCCCAGAACAGGCTCTTGAAGTACCCCAACTGAGAGAGGAAATAGGGGGTGAAGAGACACCAGCAAAGAAGACACTAACGGAGCATCACAAGACATCACTAGAATTGGTGGAAATAACAGGGGGAACATTTTGTGGTTCTGTCTCAGTGAATCGTGTGTCTCAATCCTAGATGTAGCAATAATATATCTCATCTTTTCCCCATATGTAGAGGGTATATCTCATCCTTTCCCCTAGATCTAGAGAGTATATCTCATCCTTTCCCCTAGATCTAGAGAGTATAGCTCATCCTTTCCCCTAGATCTAGAGTATAGCTCATCCTTTCCCTTAGATCTAGAGAGTATAGCTCATCCTTTCCCCTAGATCTAGAGAGTATATCTCATCCTTTCCCCCAGATCTAGAGAGTATATTTCATCCTTTCCCCTAGATCTAGAGTATAGCTCATCATTTCCCCTAGATCTAGAGAGTATAGCTCATCCTTTCCCTTAGATCTAGAAAGTATAGCTCATCCTTTCCCTTAGATCTAGAGAGTATAGCTCATCCTTTCCCTTAGATCTAGAGAGTATAGCTCATCCTTTCCCTTAGATCTAGAGAGTATAGCTCATCCTTTCCCTTAGATCTAGAGAGTATAGCTCATCCTTTCCCCTAGATCTAGAGAGTATAGCTCATCCTTTCCCCTAGATCTAGAGAGTATAGCTCATCCTTTCCCTTAGATCTAGAGAGTATAGCTCATCCTTTCCCCTAGATCTAGAGAGTATAGCTCATCCTTTCCCGTAGATCTAGAGAGTATATCCCATCCTTTCCCTTAGATCTAGAGAGTATATCTTGGCCCTCCCCCATATCTAGAGAGTATATTTCATCCTTTCCCCTAGATCTAGAGAGTATATCTCATCCTTTCCCCTAGATCTAGAGAGTATAGCTCATCCTTTCCCTTAGATCTAGAGAGTATAGCTCATCATTTCCCCTAGATCTAGAGATTATATCCCATTCTTTCCCTTAGATCTAGAGAGTATATCTTGGCCCTCCCCCATATCTAGAGAGTATATTTCATCCTTTCCCCTAGATCTAGAGAGTATAGCTCATCCTTTCCCTTAGATCTAGAGAGTATAGCTTATCCTTTCCCTTAGATCTAGAGAGTATAGCTCATCATTTCCCCTAGATCTAGAGAGTATAGCTCATCCTTTCCCTTAGATCTAGAGAGTATAGCTCATCCTTTCCCCTAGATCTAGAGAGTATATACCATCCTTTCCCTTAGATCTAGAGAGTATATCTTGGCCCTCCCCCATATCTAGAGAGTATATTTAATCCTTTCCCCTAGATCTAGAGAGTATATCTCATCCTTTCCCCCAGATCTAGAGAGTATATTTCATCCTTTCCCCTAGATCTAGAGAGTATATTTCATCCTTTCCCCTAGATCTAGAGAGTATATCTCATCCTTTCCCCCATTCTAGAGAGTATATTTCATCCTTTACCCTAGATCTAAAGAGTATATCTCATCCTTTCCCCCAGATCTAGAGAGTATAGCTCATCCTTTACCCTAGATCTAGAGAATATATCTCATCCTTTCCCCTAGATCTAGAGAATATATCTCATCCTTTCCCCCATATCTGGAGAGTACAGTATATCTCATCCTTTCCCCATGTCTCGGAGTATATATCAGCCATTCCCTTATTGATTTTTGAAAGATCTTGATGTGGTCTGTCCGTAGTCCAGGACAAAGAGTGAAATCTGTCAAAGACACATTTTTCAAACAATCAAAAGGACGTTCTTTTGTTTTATATGATATGAGATCTCACCTGGCCCCGGGGCTTTAGTAGTTACTAATGGATTATTATGTGCATTAATTAGAGACTACAGGAGCATTGAATGTATTCATGTTTTTCCCCCCAGAGAAAATCAAGATGGCAGCCAAACAACAGTGACCAAAATGACTACACAAGACCAGCGTTTCCCATGATAGAGGCTTCAGTTCCAGCTACAGACAGGGAGACAGAGGGCGGCCACAACGAGCAGGAATATTTCAATATCTTACTGTACCAGCAACCCTAGCAATGAAAAGTTACATTATTAAAATGTGTTCCTCACAGCTCTCACAACATTGCAGATGTTTTAGGATTTTGAAGGGTCTCTCTCTACTCCTCCAGTCATCTCTCTTCACTCCTCCAGTCAATAGGTGCCTTGTTGGCGTAGGTACTGTTTTCCTGTTCCAGTATCGCTCTCTGATCTCCACTGCATCTGGATTTTAGATCGATACATTGAATTAACTGACAGTTCTTTTAGTGGTTAGCCAGGCCAACGCCGAAAGTGCAACCATGACATCAGACTATGCTCACCCTGCCTCAGCTCAACAGGTTCTGATCAGTTTGTAGTTTGGGATGGTGGGCTCTCCGTCATTTCCAGGTCACATTCCTGTACAAGGTTAATAATCTTTTCATGATCTCCTCACGGTTTACCCCTTCCTTATGTTGGTTTTGCTGTGAAGCTTCTGCTTGTAAGTTTATTAACGTAATGGAGATTGGAAGAGAAGACTCCAGTCCATCAAATCCAAATATCCACACATCATGTTCACTCCTGTTGACCAAAAAGAAGAACCCAAGTGTCCACTTCCACTTTCCAAGGTTGTAGTAAAAAGAGACGCAAGATCATTCTCATCTTAATTCCACAACAAAGGCAATCGGACAAACCGCCCTAAGACACTTTTTTCAAGGTTAAACGGTTTTGTTTTTTTCTTTTGTCCTAATTTAAGTATCCAATCTCTTCAGTCGCCTCTGCCCAGTCTCAAGCTCTGTAATATCTCCAAAGCTTCGGCACTTGTGACGGTAGTCACTTGGGTCTTGAGTTACACAGATCTGATATTTCTTTTGGAAATACGTGGTATGTTTTATCTCTGTTGAGCTGTCCATCCCTTGTTTGTGTTGTCCCACTGGTTCTCCTGTTCCTTTCTTTCCCTGGGTATGCTCTGTGTGTATATATATTCGGTTGTAAACCTAAAATAAATGAGTTCCCTGTCTTACCCATACTGTGTGCTGTATCCACTCCAAGTCTCAGTAGTGCCTGGATACCTGGTAACATAGAAACATAGAAAAATGTCGGCAGATAAGAACCTTTCGGCCCATCTAGTCTGCCCAATTACATGGATACTTTACCTGGATTTATCTTTTGTTTAGGATAGCCTTATGCCTATCCCATGCCTGCTTAAATTCAATTACTGTTTTGGCCTCTACCACTTCAACTGGAAGACTGTTCCATGTATCCACCACCCTCTCAGTAAAATAATGCTTTATGATGTTACTTTTAAACCTTTGCCCCTCTAATCTAAGACTATGTCCTCTTGTTTTGTTACTTTGTTTCCTTTTAAATATACTCCCTTCCTCTACCTTGTGGATTCCCTTTACGTATTTAAATGTTTCTATCATATCTCCTCTGTCTCGTAAGGATTAATCTGGGCATCAGAGCATTTCTAGGGTGCACTAATACCGGTGGTACCCAATTGAAGTACAGGAGGCTCAGTCACAGCCCCAAACTACTGACCGTATAGGTAAAGCAATAGACGGACACCGTGTACTCTATGATACCCTTTCCTTATAGTGTGATGACTGTGGAAACCTTACTATCTGTACGGCAGAGACCGGCCTGCCGGTAACGATAAGAATATTACTGAAGATATCACTGCAAGAAAACGACACCTTTTAGTAATCACGCCAAATAAAATCATCTCTGCTGAATTGTTTTCAATTTTTTTTTTAATTATTATTCCTTCATATTCAAACTTCACAAACAGTGTGAATTTACAATACCTCAGAAAGTGAAACTTACAAAAAAGTGCTGGTAACATTTAAAAAAAAAACAAAAAAAAAAAAAACATCATTCTTTAGCAACATCGATAACTCTTCCACACAGAACAGAAAACTTGTAAAAGGTTTTTTTTTTTATTTCGTATTTAAGGCGTAATACTTCTGTATAAAGTATATGCAAGAGATAAACTTTCACAGTATTCAAAAAATGTCACAATAGTAATATAATAGAATATTGAAGCGCTACAATTATTTTGTTTTTTTTGTTGTGTTTTTTTTTGTATTTTTTTTTGTTTCCTGTTTAAATAACAAATACGAATCACAGGTAAATATAGGTGAGAAAGATACAAGGCTAGTTATAGATGGCCTTAAGGGTACTGTCACTGTTCAGAAAAACTGTCATGATGTGTGTAGTAATTCTATATTCTTTTTAAAGCACTTGATAAAAAAAAGGCGTATGTATTTTTTTTATTTCTTATTTCATGTATTTTTTTTTCATATTTGACAAAACGTTACTGAAAGTAAAGGAGAAATTTGAAGAAAAAAAAAAGGACAATAAAAAGTATAGTAACAAACAACATTTCAACCAGACTCCAAACCGTTGACCTGCCTTTAAACAAAGACATGTACACGGAGCGGTTTTTATGTTTTTTTTGGTTGGCGTCGTGTAAAGGTGCAGACACTCTTCCGTTATTACACATGGGCGCGTGGGGAGTTTGAATAAAAAAAACAAGACAATGAAGGATAATGAACAAACGAGCTTCCAGCCAGTGACCCGACGAAGGGAAATCTAGTGGCAGATCATTGTCAGTGCCACATTGTCAGTTACTGAAATCAAATTTATTTGATGAAATGAAAAATAAAATTCGAATCAAATTTGATGGAATTAAAACATTTTTTTTAAAATAAGATTTATTTGGCAAATTTAAAAATTTTAAAAATCTAATTTATTTGATAAATGGAAAATGTTTTGAAAAAAAATAAATTTTATTAAAAAAAAATTAATTTGCTTTTAAATTTATTTTTCTGCAGGCAAAGATTTTTTGAAATTCATTTTTTTTTGAGAAAATCAATTCAAGAAAGTTGTTATTTTTATGCTGCGAATAGCTGTTTTCAGGTGTTGTCAAGTTCAGACTTACTGTCTGAGATAACAGCGGATTATTGGGTTTTTTTTTATTTAACTTTTTTAAATTTCTCTTTTTTCTTCGCTTTTATGTCCGACAAGTTATTTCTTTTTTTTTGTTTTTTTCTGAGAGGTGCTACTGATTAATTTGCTAGTTTTTCACAGTCTCAAGTCTAAAGATTGTGGCCAATGTGAGAAATGTGCAAACAAAATGTAAAAAAACGAGAAAACCGAGAAACTTCCCAAATTAAAAGGGCCACGAACCACAAACCACCGACGCCATCACTTCCCTGTTCTGTGTGATCTCAAATGACTTCATTAGAACGGCTGAGCTTGTTCGTCGAGCAGCGAACTGCCAAAATGCGAAACGGATTGTCCGCTGACGAAACAATATAACGAGAACAAAAAAAAAAACGTAAAAAAAATTCACTTTCTTTGTTGATTTGAAACTTAAAAAGCGAATAAAAATGTGACCATTACAGACGCAGCTTTGAGGTTAAATTGGGACGCGATGTTTGTCCGGACTGTTCGCTTGTTAATAAAGCTGGGAGGGACACACGAGAAATGGCAAAATGTTCCACAAATAATGAGCTATAAAAACATATAAAACATAAACCACACCAGCACAGTCATGTTCATAAGGTGCTCAAACTATTAAAAAAAGAGGCGGCGCTCCAAGCTGAGCGTCGCGTTAAGGTGCTTTTTGAAGTTTTATGTTTTGTGTTTTGTTTATATGTTGTGTTTTGTTTTTTTTACCCACCGCACCTTCGGAAACCACCATTATGTCACACGAATGTAATAAAGGCAGGCCAAGAGTCGATTCGAATACGTGTATCAACCATTTATACCGGCAACACCATGATCGGAGCAGTAGATGACTCGATTCTTCTCTAATTATATTTTTTAAAATTTTTTTTGTTTTTATTTAGTTCTGCAAATACAAATATATACACGTCAACTAACACGTACAGAATATAGATACATATATGGATGTATATGTGGATAGGTACATACAAACATATATGCGTACACACAAATATGAATTCTGTTTAAACAAACACAGCTAAAAAAAAATAAACAAAATAGTAAATAATAATGAAACGGTACCGAAAAAGTGTTAGCGAAATGACATGACCATCTGTAATATGCTTTGCCCGTTTCCTCTTTGTTTTGCCCCAGAAAAATAATAATAATAAAAGCACGTCGTCGTGTTCACCTCCTTCGTCTCCTCTCTCAACTGAAACGCCAACACATCAACGAAAAAAAACGATGGCTGATCACTGCGTTGTGGACCTGTACGTTCTGCTTGTGTTTCTGTTATTGTGTAATGGTTTCCTTAGTGTGTGACCTACATTTAACCCCTTAATGACCAACGACGAAACTGTTCCGTCATAAATGCATTGACTTTAAAGACCCTTGGTTCTTACGGGGTCAAAGGCCAGCGATCACGTCTGGACTGCCTGCTCATGTTCCTCGTGAGGGATTCGTGTTATTGCGGTTTGGGGTGGAGGTGATGAGGCCGAGTTTCGTGGTCCGGCACGCCGCGCCCCCCCCGGAGCTTAGACTTTTTTTTTCGTTTGTTTTATTATACTGTTGTGTTGTTTGTCACAAATTTATCACATCCACAAGGGTTTTTTTTTTTTTTTTTGGGGTGTTTTTTCGTCAAACGGGTTGTGACATCTTCAGGTGTTATTTACTAAACCCTGGGCACTCTCGTCGTTCCAGCCGTCGCCTCACTTTGTACGTTCGCACTCGTGGCGTCATTTAGCACCGTGATGTGTGTTTTTATGTTGTCATAGCACCGTGTAATACTGTTTCCCGTGCGTCACTGTACCCTCTGTAAACTGCATGATCACCTGGATCACCTCTGCGTTAGAATTAAAATGGAACGATAAATATAGTTTGGTATATACATATATTTAACCCCTTCACTGCCAAGGGATTTTCCATAGACTTGACAAAGACCCACACGGGTCGAAACGTTGTCTTTTTGCTCAGCTGATGAAATAAACCCAATTTTCATGCATTTAAAACCACGGTCAGGAACCTGTGCTTTTTTTTTTAATATTTGGGAATATTCCCAGTGTATTCCTTACTGTAATAACCTGTTTGGCAGGGAGATGTCACCACCTGCTGGCAGAATGCAATTACTGCAGTTCAGGTCTCTGTGCAGGATCAGCTGGGGAGATGTCATTCAGACACATTTCCAGATGGTTTTAAAAAGTGTTAGCTCCTCGGGCATCGTGCCCACAGTGTTAAAACCTTAGGGGTGTGTTCTGGAGCCCAAATGCAAAGTAAATTCCTTTTCGTTGCTCCTTGTGGGGCACCATATCGACTATTCTCCATATCACCAGGAGATGCCGTGAGGATCACGTGTAGTCGATCTTGGAAGTGAAGGGATTAAAATCTGTTCTGGGTGTGGTTTGGCAAAAGACTTTGTGGATGTGGTTTTGGAACATTTACTCGATGCGAGCTATGCCATAGAGTGGTCTTCTAGACATGAGCAAAGCTCCGAGGGGTGCGCCGTCCAGTGAGCGCTTGACATGTTTGCTCATAAAGAGGTTTCCATCCTGTACTATATTTTACCAGAGAAAGAAAAGTCATTTGGAAGCAAAAAAAAAAGGTTTGGGGTGGGGTCCATGAAAAACACCACGAAAAAAAAAAACCAGCAGGAATGGTGAAAAAGTGAGAAATGCATTCAAGTCTAGAGAAAGGCAGTTTTCACAGTGAACAATAGATTTTATTCTGGCAGTGAAGAAGAAACAATCTCTTTTTAGGTCCATCCAGGTTGAAGAACGTTGTAACATTCAGCACCGGAGGGGTCAGTTTCGGCCATGATGTTTTTAGGAAGCACTAAACTTGCTAACGGAACCGTTTTTGTTTATCTGCCAAAGACACGTAGGTTGACTACTTTGACATGAATAAAATCGTGCTGCACGGCAAGTGGAAAGAGTCAAGATGAACAGAACCAAGACCTAGCCGGTCAACCAAAGGTCTATAAAAGGGTGGATGGATGGGTTTAAGGCCACATTTTATACTCCTATTAAATTAAATATGTTGATGGAAGAGAACATTGATGAAGAGCAATCAATTAGTAGAGAGAGAGGAGGGAGGCAAATTTTGGATACTTAATGTCCAGGGAATCACGTCTATCTTTCGAAGACATACAACGTACATATGGGTGACTGTCCTCCACCTACGACTGAAGGCTGGACGTAAGACTTTTCTGTAAAGTTATTAAACAACACAGAAACGTCTGGAAAAGATGGCAGTGAGGTACCACCAGGGTTGCCTTACAAAAGCATAGATACACAAACAAATGAATGAACGCTAAAAGATGCTCGAAAATACCAAACTCCCTCAAATTAAGCACAGGAAGAAAAAGACGTAGGCCGGGAAATAGGACAAGCGAAAGTCAGATAAAGGAGATAAGCTTTTTATATCAAATGACTGTGAATTCCGCTGGTAAATAAGTTCAGAATGGAAAACGCGTACAGACCGGTTTGTGAAGTCCCTCGGCTTCTCACCTCCTGTGAATTGCAATTTTTTGTGTGTTTAATGACAATGGTGTCCCCTATCTCCACAACTATTTGGGACATATATTCACGTGTGATTTTTGTTCTATCATCTTTATAAAGCACAAAAATAAAAAATATTGGGAAGGGGATTTGAAGAAATAACAACACTTTCTGTACCACGTTGAACATAAATGTATTTTACAGTTTTGGATTTATAGCTGACGTCATTTACACGAATATATTCTAATCTAATCGGCGCTATTACTATCTCGGCAGTAAATCGATACAGAGAGTTGATTAGTAAAGTTTTTTTTTAAAATTTAGTGTTTGGGTGAATTTTCTGATTCATTTTGTTTAATTTTAGCAAAATGTATGGAATTATTGTAAAATGTATCACTTCAAAGAACAAGAAATGAAGGCACTGATTAAAACGCACGGGGACTGTTTTTAAAGGAGATCCTGGGGGGAGGGGACACCATTTATTAATATATT
Source organism: Leptobrachium leishanense (assembly GCA_009667805.1). Taxonomy (NCBI): domain Eukaryota; kingdom Metazoa; phylum Chordata; class Amphibia; order Anura; family Megophryidae; genus Leptobrachium; species Leptobrachium leishanense. The sequence continues at coordinate 65,030 of RXON01005209.1, forward strand.
CCTTGGAAATTTTTTGATTTTTCTACACTTAAACTGAAAGTCCAGTGTCTGTGACATCTCATATAAATAATATTATTTTTTTAATTAAACAAAATTAAATGTTAAAACACAACAATCCCTTTACTACTTCCTTTTCAACACAAAATTAACAGCAGTGGATACAAATATTATCTTAACAAGTACAAAAGAAAAAAAAAGTTTTTCATCCCATCATTAACACTCGTTGCCAAATCAGCTTTAATATCTCAGAACTGCAGCATATGCGTAAGGGCAAACATAGATTGTTTCGGATCTATTCTCTGTTTTCTCTTTTCTTTTTCTCCTTTTTTTATTTTTTTATTAATGCCTTCACCATAAAGAAAACGAAACGAAAAAAAAACAAAAAAAAACAGTCGTATACCAATATAATGCATCCAAAATAGAAAATATATTACACAACAAAAATAGGTTTCCTTCCTTTTCAAAACGATTCTACGCAAACAAAAAAAAAAAAAGTACAAAATTCTGACACTCTTTCCTTTACAAGGCGATTTTAGTCAAGGGCACGCTTTGTGTTTTTATATTTTATATTTTAATTCATTTGGTGGAGTTTTAAGCGCCTTACGCTAGGAATAGGTTGTTTCTAATTATTTGCAGGTGGGGATACTGAACTGAATGAGAAATTTCTTCTCGGGCAGGACGATCCGAAAACACATCGGGAATTATTTGTGGGATTTATTAAATTAAATAGTACTTTTTTATTAAACACGGAAATTCCCATTACTTTTATATATTTTATTTTATTTAATATTTTATTTACTTTAATGGTTTAACCATTCTCTCCCAAGATGGGACCAGTGGAAATTCTACAAGGCAGTTAAGATTTTTTTTGTGAAAATGGAAATTCAGTTTTTGGTCAATTTGTCCATTTTCACCCAAATTTTGCGATTCTCGCTACGACTCTCAGTTCAATTAACAAACTCTGTATCAGAATAAACCGTTATAAATGGGACGTGTTTACCAATCGACAGAAGAAAATTTAGTTCAGGGGCCTGAACATGGACATCTCCTGGACGACTGATGTCAGGTATTCCGTCACTGCCCGTTTTTGTAGGCTTTATTATTATTATTTTTTTCTAATGCTGCATTCACCACATGCAAATTAATTCTTTCTAGGAAAAAAATAAATAAAATCAGGTTGAACACGTTGCCAATCACGACCTCTCCCTACCAAAAATTGCTGCCAAATATTTTTTTTTAATCTTTCCTAACATTCATGCTAAAAATATATATTTATATATATATGTATAGTATTATGTACAATAACAATAAAAAAAAATCAAGACTTTACCAAAAAAAGATAAAACACGATGGAGCAACAATTTTTTTAACCCCCTCAAACAATTTCTTCTTGCAAAACTTTTCCGGCTGTCTTGATGCACAAGGAATCAACAACACGATAATAATAATAATAATAAAAAAACCTATATAAGAGCACGAAATAGATTTGTAGTGTAAAAGTGTAAAAGCTCCCTATAATTATTAAGCATCATTTTGCCTCGTTGCTTGTTTGAGGACCAAGTCATTTATTTGTTTCGAACCCACTTGGCATTCTGAAGTGAAGCTTAAAGATAAGGCTTTTTAAAAAATTGTTTTTATGAACAAAAATAATAAAAACTGCCTTCAACTTTTTTTTTTTATTTTTTTTTTCGCTCTGCTATTTTTGCCTGAAATTAAGCAAAATTATTTCTAAACATTTTATGTTTTTTTGGTCTACAGTAGAATTACATATCGACAATGATAAAAAAATAATAAAAATAATATGAATACAACATCAAATATTTTATCTATTCGATCTTTTTTTTTTTTTTTTTACTTCCTAAATCGCTGTTCACATAAAAGGTTGATACTGCTCGTAAAAATTAAATACAAGGAAAGGGTGTTAGTATTTAAGTATATTGATTAAAAACACACACGCAAAAAAATAAACCCTGAAACAACTCCCCGAAGAATTCATAATGACATTGACATAAAAAAAAATATAAAAAAAATAAGAAAAAAAAATAAATCTACGGCATATGCGTCTCAGCGCTGCTGGGCAGGGGACTGTGAAGAAGAAGGAGCGTTCTTAAGCTCGCAAAAATTTAGTAGACATTTTCTATTAATGTGCAAAGTAAACAATCTTTACTCTATCCAACAGAAAATAAATGTATATACGCCAAAGAATAGACGAAGACTCAGACCAGCAAGCATTTTGGTCTTTTCTCTATGGGCCGAACTGGCCGGTCAGTGGACTTCTACTGTTTCTTTACCATTAAGAGAAGGTCGGAGAGTCTGCTCTCTCGATCCCAAGACATACTAAGTTTGCTGCGAGCGATTAAGAACGTGCTGAAAGAGCACTAAATAAAAATATTATGGGAATTTTCCAAATCATGATATATGTAAATATATATATAAAAAAAAGCCAAACACAATGGCTAAGCGTTGGTGAAATTTCGAATGGTGTTAACATTTTGATGAATCAATGCTAGCTCAACGTCCAATGACCAGTGGTCCAAACATGAGTTGGCATTCGACAAAGGATTTTCCTTAAAATTACCGATTTGGTCAAACTCCGGACTCCTTCTCTTTACAGCTCACATTTTTTTAAATGTATTTTTTTAGATATTATTTGCAACAATAATAAAAATAATTTCCTGCTGTTAATTGTTTCACAGGGGAAAAAATAAAATAAGTGCAATGCGTCATTGTTAGTACACACAGTCTTACAGGAAAGCAGATGCCAACAATATATAATCACACCAGAATCGGCAAATAGGATCCTGGGCAAAAAAAAAAGACTTCCCCCCCTCCTTTCCACAACTGGGAGAGGGTATATGTAAACCAAAGCAAGCAGTGGACTGGAGCGAAGTGGGTTATTTAAGTGTGAAAATCCAATTCCTAATCAGATACTGGCCAGTCCGATTTGGACTTAACGGTGTGCTGGAAAATGAATCATGAACGATAGGTAGGACATTAGCTAACCACTAGCAAAAGAGAAGCTTGGTATGACCACACTGGGCCATCTGCTGATACGGACCCCCTATCTAGTTCCACGACCTACGTCCATGACTTGAAGAAAAGAGGCACAAACCATTGTTTGTGCATATAATCGTAATCGGCCGCTCCAGTTGATAGTACTTGTTTATTATCTAGTGCAAATATCAGCTAATCACAGCATTGCAGGCGTGACATCCCACCGTCATAGGCAGCCTCTACAGCTGGCCGATTTCAGTAGGACCTTGCAGCAAGCAGGCATCAAAAAAAATCTTCAGATTACATGTCCCGAGGAAAACAGAAGTTTCAAACCTTTGTAAAATTCGTTATCTGTCTTGGTAGGTTAATCTCTGTCATCTGAAGGTCGACCACAAAGACGTCTAGCCCTGCCATCACTCTTCCATAAGGGATTTTGATTGATTACAATAGAAAATTGAGACTCGAAAGTTGCCTTTGCCGGTGACACCTCAGATAGTGGCACTACTGAACGGTCCAGGCTGTTGCGAGTCCATCAAGATTAATGTTGGAAGCTAGAAGATAAACGATGCAATCCCCCAAAAAAATTAACATAAGAGCAAAAACACACCCAGAATTACACCACGGAAACATCTGGATGTATGTTTGCGAAGATGCTACCCACTAACACAACTTCAACACAATATTTGGAGTCTGGACATGGTGAAATGCCAAAAATATTCATATGATAAAACCCAACCTGTCAATATATTTAAAACATGATACTTTCAAGAAAAGGGATTGCAATATCTTACATCCTGCTCTGTCATTGGGCGGCAGCATTTCAGGCAGCAATCCCTTATTCCATTTTAGTCTCCAGATCTGGCTACAAATTTCGCAACCAATAAGCCCCGACCACATTGAGGCTTGACCACTCCCTAACAGTTCACAACGTCTCTTTCCGGAAGCACTGTCCAAACAATAGTAATTCTGTAGAGTGGTGGACTTTTAATGATGAGTGGACAAAAAGAAATGGTTTGGTGAATTTCGCGGTCGCGTTGTGACTTTTTTTATGTTGGTGGGTGTAACTGTGTTGAGTCTCTGATGATTATTGTTGAGTCTCTGATGTATATTACCTAACCCTTACTAAATGTTGTCAGGATTATTTCTCAAAAAAGCTTGCGTTGTGTATGTTTTGTAACGAAAGAGAGATTTTTTGAACTGGTTAAAGTCAGCTGGAAACTCCAATACAGGGTGTATAACACTTTGCTCATACAACAATTAGGAAGTCAACCAATTTTGGTTACGAATAGGAAGATCTTTAGTAGACATTGGATGGACCCGCCCCAACTTTGTAGCTGGTCTACTCACAATATAACATGTCTTGCTCAACTTTCCTTTTACTTATTTGTCTCTCGGCCTGTGCAATCGCTTGTCAGTAGTATGATGCAGTGCAGTCAAACTTAGTGCAATAATTAACGCAAAAAACATACAAACGAACATACAAAAGGCTTAGGGCAAACTCACAAACACCAGAGAGCACTTACGGAAGAATAACAGTAAAGAAACGTGAACAATGTGATCCAACAAACAAAATCGATACAACTGTCCACTAAATCCCCTCCGCCAACGAGCAGCACTGAATAATGCAACTAGCATCTTGTACACCTTTCCACGGAACTCAAAGAGGTCTCATCCTACAAACACGTTCCAAAGTTGGCACAGCTACACCGGGAATTTTTTGGCTTGCTTAAAGACGCCAGGTGTGGTATAATCTTGTCTTTGTCTTCCCTTTCAGGAAAAATTGTATTCCTAAACAAGGACTCCAAAGAGGAAAAAACTTGACATTGGATGAAGTTTGGGTAAGATTTGGTGTGCTCTTGACATGTATTATATTGCTATAAATATGTATATTCCATCTTAAATTATCCTAAAATCATGTTCCCTACATTTAATTTTATATATGTTTTAGGTGATGGGGTTGGAGTTGAATACTCAGTGGTGGTCTTAGGCACCGTTACCATTCCTACTAGGAATACACCCCAGAGCATGTACATTGTGGACAGGAGAAGACACTGGTGTACAAGCTCTGTTACATACTGTATAATGGAGGCCAGAGTCATAAAACTCTATGACAACACTATATATTGGCCTGATTTTAAGCATTTGTCTGTAGTAATCAAACCTGTGTCTGGCCAAGCTGGCGAACCCTAGTGTCCTTCAGTACTGACATATAAGAAAATTTACGAGAAAGACCTAACGTGTCAACACATAGAAATCCTTTGTCACTGACAACACTGAGTTGGGTTAAACATGGCAGGAGGCCAACAGACAGATATTAGATGTTAATATTAGCACACAGCACATGTTCTCAAACGATATATGGCTAATATATCACAAAAGTGCCAACAATTAGTGTGTTTGCAAGGATAAGTAATATTAAGTGCTCATGTTTTGGTAATTTGAGGCCCTCTTTTACAATAGTGCAAATATAGCTCTTAAGGAGACATAGTAATAGGAAATAAGGGCCTCACATGTATTGCTCAGCATTAAATAATGTAATATACAGAAAGACAATCAACCGAGTTCCACATATGTTAGTGGTGGACTATAAGATGACAAAGTAATCCTCTCAATGAACTGGTCACTTCAGATGAACCACACCTGACAGTCCGACAGGTAAAGGAGAAACCAACTATAGAATCATCAAAGTTTGGAAAGAGACCATTCCATTCCTTTCTTCCAACCAATAAACTACGACAAAGTCCTACTTCAACAAACAAAGGTGAAATCAGTAGACAAAGACGATCCTATTTATTACGCCATAAAAACCTAATCGATAAACTCAACAGTGGAAGACGGGAATTACATTGTAAAGTCGTTAGGATTAAATAAATATGATGGTGGGTATCAGTGTTTATTGTCGTAAGGTCTAGTTAACTGATCTTTCGTCCAAAAGGCTCTAGAAGATGGACAACATGATATCTATATGATATTGTAATGGACAATTGAAATAGGAGAGCCCACTGGGTCGTAGTGTAAGGACATTGTGTAGTGATAGGTTTTTGTAGTGTTGGGATGAGACATGTTTGTTCCACCGGGGACTGGCAACATTTTACTGCCATGAGAGAGACAAGTTTGATAGGTCCAAGTAAAAAGGCATACTGATTAAGTCTGTATGCTCACTACAGACAGAGTAGCGTAGAACAGGAAGTGATAACATCATGAAAGGAACAACTAAAGATAACGCAATTTAGTCAATCCTCTTCTAAACTTTTTAGACAAAAACAACTGGAAATAGATTCTGTAGAAAGTGGCCAACAAATATCTGATATAAAGTCATCAACTAGCCACCTTATCGTTCTGTCTGTGGAGTCTGAAGAAAGGGTATTAAAATTCAGGAAGACTTGACTAAATAGAAATTTGGGTGGAATCTCAATTAGTTTCACTCACTGGGTTTAGAAGATCTAGATGTGCTTTGGACAGGAAAACATATGCTTAGCACGCCTCTTTAAATGGTGAATTCAACCCACTTGTATACCTTTAAGTTTATGAATCATCTATTTTAACTTTAATTCGCACTTGTCTGCCACTTTACCTTCTTGAAATTGGGATCAGTCTCATTTTTATACTCATGCTGGATAAATTAGTCCGAGGAAATCTTTAAAATTATACTTAGAATAGGTGAATTGATGCTTAGATTATTTAATTGAGGCGTTTTTAGACATAAGGAACATATTTTATTTAATTCAGTAGACTTGTTTACTCCCATGAGCAACCTTTGTTAAATCAATCCCTAGTGACTAATAATGGATACAGCTTTGTATGGCGAAAACCACCAAGGAAATTAAGGATTAGGACTGGAGAAATTCTGCAGAATCTAGAGAGGGGAAAGTGAGCTCTATGTGAACAATAACTATTTTTTTAATTGTGTTTCTACAGATTGAAGATGTTGTATAAATTGATTTGAAAAGGTAGATCTTTTGTGTTTTTTTCTGTGGCCTAAATTATCTTGTTTGTGAATACTGAGAGGGTTTTCAGGGATTATGGAAAAGGCAATAATATTCCCCATGCCCTGTCTCTCCCAGGATTTTCAATTTTTTGGCATGATAGCAGTAGGCCATGGTCATTGGAGAGTTAGAGGAGCATATGTCTTGTTGTAAGAAACTCCGTGTGGAGGCCCAAACTAATATGTTCACATCAATGTATGCAATCACTTAATTTACTGGAGAATTTGGACAGCCCAGGGACCACATCAATAGGAGCACCATTCCCTGACCGTGTGTGACACAGGGGTCAAGAAACAACCATGAGTTGGCCATATTTGGCCTCACGAAACAGCTTTACTTTTTAAATGCAGGTCATTCTATTGAAAACCAACCACAGAAGAAGCACCAGACGTAAGTGCTTTTATTACTCCAGTATTTGGTACATTCTAATGGACATCAGTCTCCAACTTTGTCTAGAGATGTAGCATAGGATTTCTCCCAATTAGGTTCCAGGGAAAACAATGGGATTGTGCTGGGCAAGAACTCCTTATCTTGAAAAAGACACTAATTGAATTATTTTTGATAGTCCCTAAGTGAATGATAAAGGAATTTTTAAAATAACTGTGCTTTCATAAAGTCACATCATCGATCCAATGCCACATATATAACCAGACACTATAACCAGTACACTAGAATTTATGATTTTGACATCCACATACAAGTTAATGAAATCAAGGCCCCGTATGTGATAAATTTAAACTAAAATGTAATTAATAATTTTTAAAAAAAATGCACTATATCATTATAAACTTTGTGCATCATTATAATATTGTTGGCAATGTGGCTTGACAAATGTGTAAGAGAACTTGATGTTGACCTGACTCAACCAATGTGTTACACACTCATTTGGCATCTAGGAAGGATGACTTCCACATGCGTATCAGGGTCTAAGGGTTTCATGGTCATAAATATCAAACAAGGGCACCACTCCACAATGTGTTTAATGACAGACAATAAAGTGCTGGGATGAGACTTTTTGCCTTTTAGATTGGAGAGCCAATGTCGGCTGCTATAAATACGTAAATTTGCATGGTTTGGTTCCAACCATTTAAGCTTGCTCAGTGAAATGTCCCAAGAGTTGAGGCCCACCATGAGATGTCCATATAAAGACATTCCTGCATGTGTATGGGAGTGATGATTGCATCCTTCACGCCAAAAAAACTTTAAGCAAATATTTTTTCAGCTCAGAACTAATAACCTTGAATAGGGTAAAAGTAATAACACCCTTTCGATCATTTTTGTTTCTTTTCGTATTCATCTTTGTGGGACCAGTGATTACTGTGATGTCGATTTAACAGGACTGGGTTGAACATCCAAAGATTTAAACTAAAAATGCCCAAATGTTCAAAGAAAAAACAAAACAAACAAGCCCGACAACACCCTATAACGTCTATACCCTGTTACAAGTGCTATAATCGATAGAGAGCTCCAGTAATGCCTAAGGAAGACTCGTTACTGGAACACATCCATGCCTAACATTCTCCAGTATATCCACTACTAAAAACATCCAATCCTTTTAACAAAAACGAAGAAATAAAAAGCCCAGAGGACAGTTTTCCCACTATGTGCATTGTGCGCAACAAAAAAGTCTCAATACAGCTCTCTAGACAACAATCGGGAAGCATTCTGTATAAATCTATTGACTCTCATTAACAACAATTAACAGTATTAGAGGAAATACCAAAAGGGAATATTCCTATGCAGGTCGTCGACTGAAAATAAAAATTCCAAAAAATACAATTCACAGCAAAAGGAGTGAAACGCAAGTCAGCAGGTACAGAGAAATTGGCAATCTATGGCACAGGATATAATTACCATACAATGTAGGAGAAGGATTTGATACAGGATAGGTAAGAGTAAAGGGTATTCAATACATGACGGGGAAGTTGAGTCTTATTTTTTTCTCCTGTTCTTGCTGGGGGTTTGCTGGAAGAATAAGGCATTATAATTTTTGGATGATATGGTACCCATTGGCAGTGAAGGTGGTACACCTACACAGTGGCCAATGCCAGTGTCCATTGGGTGAAACATGGTCATAGCAGGCCTCAAAATTTCCACGCGCCTGCTCGCAGTTGGCGAGTGAAAATTACATGAGGGCGAGTGGGAATGCAGAGGCAGGCAGGGCAGGATAGGGGTTAGGTGGGGCAACTAGTGGCGAGTAACTCTTAAGGCCTGGCTAGTAGCTTGGGACTTGAAATTTTGAGCCCTGGTCATAGAATAAATAAATTGCTTCATTAGCTATGTGACCTACAAATCACTACCCCAGTGACAGGAAAATCATGTCCAGAAATGGTAGGAAGAAGGAACAACTTGAAGTCTAGGAACTGCTATGATTATCAGGCTTGGGTTGTACTGGTGACAAGATACAAACTGGACACTTCTTAAAATCATCACTAGATCTTGGTATAATACAAAGTGGGGTATGATTCCTTAATTTGGGGTTTTAATTCTGATTGTGTTGTCAAAAAGACCTGGAATAATTGTGACTTAGGTAAAACAGGTTGAACGTTCACACTTTCAACAATTAGTTCAATTAGTTGAGTTGGAGACGAGGCCTGTACGATGAGGCATGGTTTTCATGTATGGCGAAACATTTACTCATCACAGGATCCAATTGTCTGATAAATGTATTAAATTAACTCCAACCATTTCACCCAATGGGTGCACTCGATTTGGCTGCCATATGCTTTTAAGTAAGCAGAAAACCTTTTTCCTCGTCTTTCACTGAAGGCAAGGTAACCGGAAGGTGACGTCACGTACTATCTCAGTGTCATCATCAACAAAGACGAAACTAAACAAGTAAAAACGGAAGGCAGTATGAGAAAACGTACAGACGACAACAAAGAGCTGTTAATGGCAGTGAGCAGGGGACACAGACCAGACAGAGACAGAACGGAACCAGAAAATTCACTTTCAACCACATTCTTGCATTTTGATTGCCTCGATCCTTATGACTACTGACTGCTCTAAGAGCCAGTCGAATTAAATTGCTGATTTCTCCATTGAAGCCAAAAAAATTACAACTTCTTACAAAGATTACAAAAACCAAAAACAGATAAAAGTAAAAGGTAATGAAACGAACATATAAACAAGCGGCATTTGTAGTTTTATGTACTGTCCCATATTTGGTTTCCTCCACTCACTTGCTTTTACGGCCTTCTAGAAAAACGCGTCAGGTCTACAACTCCACATCTGCTGAAAGCCCTTCTACAAAAATGACTCAGTATTAGCACTGAGCTCCTATGAATGCCAGCAGCTTCTATCAAGGTACAATCCGGTTATCAGGTACGGCTATGGAACAGACACAAGGGCCAATGATCTTGGCATCTCTCTCTCTCTCTTGAGTGTTAACTCAAGGCAACATTTTAGATTGTATGCAAATACAAATAATAGTTTGTCTTGCAGTTGGGCACAGTACCTGGGTCACCTTCAACATTTGAAGTCACGGTGACCCCATACGATGGACTTTTAGACGTTCAACCGTTCATACATTCGACCTTTGACCTAGAAGAACTGTCATTTGCAATGGAATGTTTGACACTTATCAAAACCGGTACAAAACGATTTGGGTGAATTTGGGAAGTCTGGTGTATCGTGATAGCTCCAATTTGAAGGGATTCACATGGTTCACTGTAGCTGAAGGTAATGAGGAGATTTTCCACACATTTTAACACTTTAAACCCTTGGATGAAGAGTCGGACAGAATTCTCAGAAAAAGTCTTGAGAAAAAGACACAAACGACACCTTGGTGTACAAAAAACACTATTAGCGGGTGTATTGTAGCTAAGAAATGGGTTTTAATAACATCTTATTGGTCCTGGCTGCTTGATGAGCTGCCAAGGTCCACCACTAAGATGTCATGCTCCACCAGAGAGATGCCAGGATCCATTCGCCCTCTTTAGCCTCTAGCATTCTACCGACACTATTGATGTAACCATTATTACTCTTTAATACTAACTTACTAGAGAAGGTACCAAAAAAAATGAAAAAAGAGCAGGTCGGTTGTATCTTGCGTGGTAGTCCTCGATGTATTAGTTCTGTTTATAAAGTGTTTATGGTTTGTATGATATATCAGGCTCTCTCTCAGTCCTTGTCCTGTACTGCATCAGGAACTTTGACGTGAATAATTGTGAGTTACTTGAAACAGGTTGATTATTTTTCTGTTCTCTGTAGACTGTTGCAATTTTGTTTCTTTAATGTTGCCCTTAGATGGTTTTATATTTTTACGTCGCTCTCTTTTTTTTCCTTCTGGTCTTCAGCTGCAAATGAGAGACAAGAGTCGTGGACGGGTAGAAGGATGAAAGGAGAGAGGGAGTATGGGTATGTAGGCAGGTCAGGCAGACGGATTAACCAGAGTGGGCAAAAAAAATTAACAAAATGAAAGGTTACGCATTTGTCCACTCCGGTTCTAGGTGCTAATTTGTGCCTACGTCTTTCCCATTTCAGCCTCACACGATTACCCTGTGTCTCCAATCCACCTCCCTCCCGCTTCCCCTCAAAATAAAGAAGAAAAAAAATATATATAAATCAAAAAGCATATAATGCCGCAGCAGCCATCAAAAAAGAAAAAGTATCAAGGAGTTTTTTTTCCTCTGTGAACCAGGTACTGTGAAGTTCCAGCGATTAAATGCATAAGAATGTCCTTCCGAATAAAAGCAGGTGAGAAAAAAAAAATAAAAACACTGAAAGCGGCATCTTAGGAGACAGTAGGCCTTTTTTAATATTCTTTATATTATTTTTTTTGTAGTGCTCTACACAAGTGGAAAAAGTTCTGTCTTAAAAGTCTGTAGCTTTTTTGTGAATTTTTTGTGATTTTTTTTTGTCTTTTTTTGTGTTTTTCTATTTATTTATTTTTTTAAAGAAGGGTTGTATTTAGAGGCCAGTAGCTTGAACTCCAACCAGTGGAAATTCAGGTATTTCTACCAGGCCTTAAGGCCACCATCTGAGGGAGACTGGATAAAATATATATGCAGGTTATATATCTTGATATATATAGATATATATATTCACCCACTCTCCGGAAATGTAATGTACCAGCAGGCAATACAGTTCTTCATGTAGTACAAAATGCCAAAAAAAAAAAAGAAAAACAAAAAAAGGAAAAAATACTAAAAATTTAAACAAAAAATAATAAATTCTAGTGCCATAGCTTTTGTTGTTTTTTTTTTTCTTTTGTTCGTAAGAATGGATGGTATTTATCCGTCTGAAACATGCATTCTCATGTGGTCGTTAAATTGCTCCATTTGGTCAAACTTAGCTGGACAGACTGAGCAAACGTACATTGTGCCCTCAGGGCATGGTGTGGCCCCATTACTTGGCGGCCCAGGACGAGGGCCGAGTAGAGAGCCAGGAGTCGTTGAAGGGGTAGGGGGTGGAGCCAGTGATGGGGTCGGTGCTAAGGCAGAAACCAAAACTGGAGTTGGGACTAAGGCTGAAGCTGGAGCCAAAACTGGAGCAGTGGCGTGGATTGAAGCTGGAGACAACACCGGAGCCTGAACCATACTCTGGGGTGAAGGCAAAACCGGGGACTGAACCATGTTGGAAACCGGAGTCAAGACTGGAGCTTGACCCATACTAGGAGCTGGAGACAAGACCGAAGCTTGTACCATACTGGGAGCTGAAGGCAAGATCGAGGCTTGAACCATACTGGAGGCCGGAGGCAAAGATGCACCGGAAACCATATTTGGTGCTGAAGGCAAGACCGTGCCTGAAGCCATAATGGGAGCTGAAGGCAATCCCTGTCCTGGAGTGGAAGCAGGAGCCTGAACTGGACCTGGTGTTGAGCCTGTATGAGGAACGGGGACAGGGATGCTAACAGTCCCGTTGGTAGCACCATGGAGGGCCACATGCCTCTCTAGCAGGGTTTTGTGTGAGAACTTCTTCTTGCAGATGTAGCACTCATAGGATTTCTCGCCCCGGTGGAGGCGCATGTGCACGTTGAGGGAGCTCTTCTGGGTGAAGCGCTTGTTGCAGATACTACACTGGTAGGCTCTCACTCCTGTGTGCGTCACCATGTGTTTGATTAGATAATCCTTTAAGGAGAAGGATCTCCAGCAAATGCTGCACTGATGGGGCTTTTCTCCTATTTGGAGGGGTCGGAGAAAACAAAAGAGAAGCAATAAGTTAGCATGAGTGTAACATATACTTGGTCGTTTGCAAATGGCATCACCGTCACAGAAGTGTCTCACCACCCCGTGACGACCAAAGATAACAAATACCTATATCAAAATCTGTTCTTTTACAATCCATTCCCACAGTGTCCCACTCACTTAACAAGTCTTGGGCTGTAAATGCCAAATAGGCAGGACACTCCATGTTGGCACGTCGCCTTTCGTGACCAGATGTAGATGTCGGCAAAGTGTAACCTTGCGTCTTCTGGAGGTTCAATTAGATTAAAGAGATCTAGCAAATCTAGAGGGCTATACCTTCAGGAGGACAGGTCCTTCAGAAGTAGCATATGTTCCTCTTAAATTAAATTTAATACAACATCACATTGAGGGTTATTCACTAAGCTCAGAAATTCCCACCGAATTGCACAGACCAGTGAATTTCACCGTAGGGGCAATTTCGGGGTAATTCGTCTATTCACAAAGCTGTTTTTTTGCCAAATACAGGTCAACCGACAGCAAAATAAGGTGCATTTCGCCGCAAATTCGGCGACGTTTGGTGGCACCGAAATTGTCCCAAAGAGAACTAACGATTTGTTTATTCACAAAATGCCGTATTGCACATAAATTGTGGCGAAATGACCAGATTTTTCTGTTTCGATTTGACAGGTTTAAAAGGCAAATCTAATAGGTCTCAACGTAAAAAAAGTAATATCTTTTTAATTTCTTTTTCAAAAACCATTTATTATTTTTATTTTCGTACAAAAACCTTTTTAAATTATTTTTTAAAAGATCTTTTCGCATTATTTTTTAAAAGAGCTTTTATACATTATTTAAAAAAAAAAACGCTTTTTATTATTTCTTAAAGGACCTTTTTTTATTATTTAGACACATTTTTTATTACATTTTTAGTGATTTAACTTAGGAGAATAGGAGACTTCCTATCGGCTATTCTTTTTTTTCAGTTTGGTGGAATTGGCCGATGTCAATTCAGTGCTTTTTGGCTAATTTCCGATAACTGCTTCGGCGACTCCATTTTCGGCGCAATATGGTGAACATTTAGTATTAGTGAATGCACCGTATTTTCACCGAAATGGAATCGCCGAAGTGAATAACCCTCATTCTTAATGTCGCTTCCTGTTCTGTTCTTCCTTATTATAATTTTATGACTGGTCAGGGTGTAGCGGAAAAGATTTAAGCAGTGTCCAAACGTATCAGCAGGTTCACTTTAACCCATAATGTACACACATTAAACACATACTAGATACATTTGTCTGTCATTATGCTGATGTTCAAGGAGAATCAGGTTTGCGACATCATACGGAAAGGGTTAACATTTTAGAGAATGATAACGAGACGTTAATTGCCAAACTGGGAACTACAGAAAATTAACAAGGAAAATGAAGATTTTTGGATTTAAATAATCATCAGAGAAGAAGAGGGATCTTACTTGTCCATTTTTTAGTAGATGCAGGAACCAGCACTCCATGAAAGGTGGGCAGTTACGGAACTCTAGTCTATACGTACACTTTCACTGGGCTCAAAATTTCCACTCGCCATCCCACCCTTGGCCAGTGGTGATGGCATTTTGAGCAGGACTTTGATGATGGAGTCTCCCTTGGCTTTATTATCTCAAAGTGAGAATGAGAATTGACATCTACTTTGGGAATGCATGAGGATATTTTTATTTTGTCAGCAATTTTTTATTTACTTTTAATCATTGGGGTCTATTTACCATTCCCGAACCACTGGCACTAATGATCCTGCCATCTCGTAAAATTCCCCTGGTCTTCCTCAGCCTCAATCCCTCTTGATTGTAAGCTCCGGTGAGCAGGGCCCTCTTCACTTAGTGTTTCCATCATATGTCCATTTATCTCGTTCCCGTTGGCTATTGTAAAGTAGGGATGTACGTTTCGGGTTTCGGAATTTCGGAATTTTCACGAAATTTCCCGATTCGTGTTTTCGGATGCGGCCGATTTTCCGAAAATTTTTAGATCCGAAAATGGCAGATCCGAAAAGTTTTCCGAGCCGAAATGAAATATTTTCAGAATTTTCAAATGGACTTGAAATGTGTCAAATCGAAATTTATTGCTTTGAAACGAGGAGAACAGACGTTCCGAAAAAACGAAAATTTTCGAAAATACGAAAAGTCGATACAAAAAACGAGCTAAGTGACACGAAAATATGAAAAATGGTCGAAATTCCGAAAAAAATGTACACGAAAAACGAGTTGAGCCGAACCGAAACAGAAATCGGTCGAAACGAGCCGAATCGAAACGTTTAAAAATCCGAAAAATCGAATCGAATCGAACCGAAAAAAAAATCGGTGCACAAGCCTATTGTAAAGCACGGCGGAAATTGTTGGCGCCAAATAAATTATGACATAATAATAATAATTCACAAAGCACCGAAACTGAATGCAATTTCGGTGCTTTGCATTTCAGCCTATTTTGGCTCACTTTGGTGATGCCATTTCGTGAATTCCCTATTTAGTGAATGGTCACCGTATTTTGCCAAATTTGGAGTCGCCAAAGCAGTTATCGGACGTCGGCGAAAACTGCCAAATTGCGCAAATAACAAAAGTCTGAGATTCACCTACCCATCTTACATTCCGGACACCGCCGGCGTGCACCTACCTGTGTGTACGAACATGTGCTTCACATAGTTCTGCTTGGCGGTGAAGGTTTTGTTGCAAAGGGTGCATTCGTAAGGCTTCTTTTCTCCTGGTCCACCTGTGCTGTGTCCTACTTGAGTAGGTGGTGTCTGAAGATGAGCGAATGTGGATATCCCGCTCTGGGGAACCGTTACAAACTGGGGCTGCTGCCCAGTTAATGGTTGCGGCAGACTGAAAAGGAAAGGCTTAGGTCCACTCCCCGCTGCCTGCGTTGTAAAGAGAGTGGGGATGTAGGTGTTGCCAGCTGTGCCAATGACCTGGGTATTACTGGTCAGCGTTAGTGGCATTCGTAAATTGCTGGTGAGTGTTTCTTTTGGGGGTAAGTAGATTTGAGTGGTTGGCAAAACTTGCTTGATGGACTGGGAGATCGAAGTCTTTATGAACTCCTTCTCGGTGCTATTGCTAACACTGATTACTGTGCTGTCCATATCGATGTTGTTGCTTCTCTCTGGCGAGGAAGGACTGGTATCTAAGTGCCGTTGGTTCTGGTTTTCTGTGCATTCTGAGGACAAATATTTGGGCTCTGTCTGGGGAGGCTCCTGACACTCTCGGGTGAGAACGGGCATATATTGGTGCTCTACAGAGTCAGGCTCTGTGCCAATGGAAGAGCTTACTCCGGAGTCAAAGCTTTCCCCTTTCGGCTCACTTTCTGTGCCTTCAGCTTGATCAGTATCTTCGGTGCACTCCTCTGACTCGTTTCGCTCTAGGCCCTGGGGTCTTTGTTGGCTATAGTAGTCATAGTCATCTTCTACCTCTTGCTTGATATGAACATCATCTGGCGGTTTATGAATTCTGAGTGGTCGCGGCTGTTTGCGGCAATGGCTGGTCTCGGGAGTGGTAGAAAGGTACCTCTCCATCCTTTGAGAGCGCTCATGAATGCGTGTGATCCAGCTTGGTTCTTCCATGTGACGTTGTCTTGGAAACCCTATAGCAGCCTCGTGGTGGCTTACAAGAGCACCGCTGTAAAAAGAACGCTCCCCGCTGCCATTCTGCATGGAGCATGTGTACAGAGCAGAATAGATCCTGTCTACGCTGTGCTGACGGTGACTTTGCAGGTAGCCAGATTCAGTGTCGCTGCTCTGACCGGAGGTTCCAGATTCTGGAGTGCCTCTGGGTGTCTCTTGGCCAGAGTCCGGTATCAGGGCATACAACCCTCCTACATTTTGCGAGACAATTCGCGTGCACTCGTCAATGACTGTTTTTATCTGCAGGATGCTAGCAGCGGTTAGAATCTGAAGTGCCTCCGTCTGGGTGACCCGCAGCACCCCACTGTACATGAAGTCGATGAGCTTCTGAACGGCATGGACAGACACCACGGATGGGATTTCGATGTCGCTGTATCCTAAAAGCAGCTTGTCCTGGAAGAATGGACTACCAGCGGCCAGCACGCAGCGGTGAGCCCGCAGCATGCTTCCGTGGATTCGCACCGTCACGTCACAGAAGTGGCCACGGTTGCGCTGCTCGTTCAGTGTCTCGAGCACGGAATTGCTGAAGTTGTGAAGGTTGATGCTGTGAATGCGCTCTGTCATCCCCTTGCAACTGATGTCACCTGCGAGCGAGAAGACAAGACAGTTATGGTCATCCTCATCAGAAAGATACAACAGGTGTGAGAGATAAATAAAACATATAATACACCTGGTCAGTGGCGTAGCGTGGGGGGGGGGGCCTCGGGTCGGTCGCCACCAGGCGCAATTTTCTTAGGGGGCGCAAAATTTCAAAAGAAATTTGAACCACTAATATTTTCCAGCAGGGATCAGCAAGGTGTCCGCTCACGAACAGGCAGCCGCCAGTTTTGACTTAGCACTCAGCGTCTGGAAGGGAGGACCAGGACAGGCAATTCTGGTCCTGTCGCGACTCCTCCTTAGTGCTGACATGAGTCACGTGAAGCAGCGCGGCATTATCCGACGGATAATGCAGGTAGGTGACACTTTGTGACACCAGGACAGCGTAACCAACACAAAGTGAGGGGGTACGGGGAGAGGGTGACTGGGGGTACTTGGATAGAGAGAGAGAGATTGACTGGGGGTACTGGGAGAAAGTGGGGGTACTTGGAGAGAGAAAGAGTGACTGGGGGTACTGGGAGAGAGTGACTGGAGGTACTTGGAGAGCGAGAGTGACTGGGGCACTGGGAAAAAGGGGGGTACTGAGAGGGAGAAGGAGAGAGTGACTGGGGGTACTGGGAGAGAGTGACTGGGGTTACTTGGAGAGAGTGACTGGGGGTACTGGTAGAAAGTGGGGGTACTGAGAGGGAGAAGGAGAGAGTGACTGGGGGTACTGGGAGAGAGTGACTGGGTGTACTGGGAAAAAGTGGGGGTACTGGGAAAGAGTGACTGGGGTACTTGGAGAGAGAGTGACTGGGGGTACGGAGAGAGAGTAACTGGAGGGTACTGGGAGAGAGTGAAAGGGGTACTTGAGGTAGAGAGTGAAAGGGGTACTTGAGGTAGAGAGTGACTGGTGGTACTTGGAGAGGGAGAGAGTGACTGTGGGTACTGGGAGAGGGTGACGGGTTACTGGGATAGTGTGACTGAGTATAGTGTGAGAGTGGAACTATGCTAGGGTATACTGGGACAGGGTGACTGGTAGAAGTGGCTTAGTGTGGGGGGCATGTGAGTGTTTCAATTTTTTATTATATCCTTATTTTGTTAATATACAAAGCATGTGCTTGTGGGGTAAGTGGGTCAATACTCTACTTGTAGAAGGGAATCAGGGTGTGTTACCGTGTCCACAGGTTGGGGGGGGGACACAATTCTTGCCTTACCCCAGGCGCTGACAACACACGCTATGCCGCTGCACCTGGTTCTATCAAGAAAACAGTTTATTAACACCACGCTGGGCACCGCAGAGATTCCACGACTACATTTTAAACGACACTTACAGGGTTATTCAACACTTTCGCTCCCCGCATCTTGGGGAGTCAAATTCTCTGACCTTGTGGTGAATTCAGCATTCACTGCAGGGTCCCCGAGGTGCAACGAAAAAACGCCAAATGCACCCGACGATCTGCCGCAAAATCACCGAATCAAACAGAAAGACTGCCGCAAAACCACTAAAAAAGACATGGGAATGATCCGATAAGCGGCTGAAAAAAAGCCGAACGCACCCGACGTTCTGCCGCAAAACCACCGAATCGAACAGAAAGACTGCCGCAAAACTGCCGAAAAAACATTGGATCGAACCGATAAGCCACTGAAAAAAGGCCGGAAGCACCCGACGATCTGCCTAACATCTGCAAAGCCTCAACTGTACACATGTACGCAGACGACACCATAATCTATACCAGCAAACCAGATCTCCCACAGCTGGAGGCCGTGCTGCAAGAACAATTCACAGAGGTAGAAAAGTGGATCAAAGATAACAAACTTTTTTTAAATACTGACAAAACTGTAAGGATGCTCTTTGGAATAAAACCTAAACTACACAAATTGCAAAATCCCCATCCATGTGTCAGGACAAAATCAAATGGCACGCTGACTACAGTCACTTCTCTCAAATATCTAGGTATGTGGTTAGACCCAAATCTATCCTTTGGCCCCACATCGAAAAACTCTCATCTAAAATTTACCCCAAACTAGGTGCCCTGTACAGAAACAAATCCTGCCTGAGCCCCGCGGTAAGAAAGCAGATTGTACAACAAATGCTTATGCCAGCCATTGAATACAGAGATGTAGTGTATGCAGCCGCCCCGCAAACACACCTTCATAAACTTACTACAATTATAACTCATTCTGCCGCTTTGCGCTACAATGTAACTACATGACCCACCATCGTGACATGTTAAAAGAGCTAAACTGGCCATCACTGGAATCGAGACGCACCCTTCACCTTTCCAACCTGGTGTTTAAGAGCTTTTCTGGGAAGCTGCCACCCTATCTGAATAGACTGCTTCCCTCAGCAGCTCCCTCATGCTATAACCTCCGATCCAGGACCAGCACCTTACTTACAATACCACAATACAAAAAGACAGTGGCTCAGTCCCATGAATAATGATAAAAAGGTCTGTTACAGAAAAAAAAAAAAAACACCATTTAAAACAAAACAAAAAAAGCAGAGAAAAATATTTGCGGAAAAAATCCCAAAAAATCCTACAAAAATTAATAAAAAGACTTTTTGCTGCAAATTAAAAGCATAAATGGTTGAATACATATTCAATAAAAATAGGAATAATTTTAACATTGAAGCCTAGTTCGCTGGCAATTCGCCAATATTTGGCGAACTGACAGCTTTTTGGATAGCCGAATGGCCCCGAAATGTCACTGTACGGGGAAACTCACCATCTGGTACAATTTTGGAGCTAATTTGGCTCTTTTTAAATAACTCCTTAAATAACTGTACAAAAACCTGCAGAGATGACATCAAACATCAAGGCCATCGATTACCTAACAATAACCCACTGTATGACATCATTCATTAGACACCAAACAGAACCTGGATACGGGAAAAGAGATAAACAGTATAATTAAGAGTGATATTAAAGGGACACTGTAGGGTTAAAATGGGGTGAAGTAAGTATGACCCTCTCTTAACGGGACACTCTACTCATCCCGAATACTTTACATTTATAAAGTGGTTAGGATGTGAGGTGTTTCCACCGCCCCTCCTGACACCCCTGATCTGGTTTTATCGCAGGGTGAAGTAGAGGAGTTTCCTTCAGCCCACACAGCCGGGACTTTTGCATTTCCTGGCTGCCGGTCACTAGTGATGTCACACACAGAGAGCGGTCGACGTCACCCTCTAAGATCGATCTGATGGATGGGGTGGACTTCATCCAGCGTTGTCAACAGATCGGGGGAGCTGGGGCAGGACACTCCTCACGTCATAACCACTTTAAACTGTATCAGGGTGAGTAGAGGGTCCCTTTAAAAACATGAAAAAGGGAGACACCACCCCCTCCTTCTACAGACCCTCAACTCTCTGGGTCTCGGTGACACTGCACTCACTTGGGTCGACTCCTATTTATCCAACAGGTCCTTCTGTGTGTCCTTTGCTGGTAACTCCTCCTCCTCATTGCCTCTATCTGTTGGTGTACCTCAAGGCTCTGTCCTTGGTCCTCTGCTCTTTTCCATCTACACTTCCTCCCTGGGCAAAATCATCAACAGCTTTGGCTTTAATTACCACCTCTACGCTGATGACACTCAGATCTACCTCTCTACCCCTGATCTCTCTCCCCCTGTCCTTTCAAAAGTCAGTGACTGTTTATCTGGCATCTCCTCCTGGATGGCCTCCCACCACCTAAAGATCAACATGTCAAAGACTGAACTCCTACTTATTCCTCCCTCCAATGCCTCCCCACCTCCTGACTTCTCTATCACGGTGGAGGGTATCACCATATCCCCATCAAACCAAGTTCGCTGTCTTGGAGTTACACTTGACTCTGCTCTTTCCTTCATCCCCCACATCCAGTCTCTTTCCTCCTCCTGCCGATACCAACTGCGTAATATTTCCAGAATTCGGCCATTTCTTACCGCTGTCACCACAAAACAACTCATACACGCCCTGGTAATCTCCCGACTCGACTATTGCAATAATCTCTTATCTGGCCTCCCTCTGTCCCGCCTCTCCCCCCTACAATCCATCCTGAACGCCTCCGCCAGGCTAATTCACCTCACCCGCCGCTCTGTCTCTGCCGCTCCCCTCTGCGAGTCCCTTCACTGGCTCCCATCCACTGCAGAATTAAGATCAAAATCCTTATCCTTACCTACAAAACCCTCACTAACTCAGCTCCCACTACCTGTCCTCACTAATCACAAATACACCCCAGCCCGCTCCCTAAGGTCAAACAGTGACCTGCGCCTAGCTTCTCCCCGCATCACCTCTTCCCATGATAGACTGCAGGATTTCTCACGCGCAGCCCCCACTCTCTGGAACGCTCTCCCTCGTACTGTCAGACTTTCCCCTAACTTCTCTTCCTTCAAACGCTCCCTTAAAACATTCCTATTTAGGGAAGCCGACCCCCCAACTCACTGACGCAACCATCAATCACTCTCACCTTACAGTCCTCTCCTCCTGTTTCCAACCCCAACCCTCCTAGATTGTGAGTTCCTACGGGAATAGGGCCCCCATCTCCTCCTGTACTGTTTGTCAAATGTTGTTCAATGTATTGTAACCCTGTCTATACTGTGTTTATTGTACAGCGCTGCGGAATATGCTGGCGCTTTATAAATAAAGAATAATAATAATAAAATAATAATTAAAGAAATGAATAAGAGACGTGTGCTTTTAGCAAAATGTTGTTTTTTTAATAAAATTTTTTTTTATTAAGTTGCAGGAATTCTTTAAAAGAAAGAAGAAGAAGTCATGATTATTGAGTTATTAAGTGAATCGTGCACCAGGTCTCCTCTGCCGGGCCTCCGCCAGCTCTGGTGTATCTTCTTTTTTTAAAATTAGATAATTTGATATTAAATTATTTAAGAGCTGGTGCTACGTGCAGAAAACAACGTCCCCCCGAAATAACCGATAATTAAAAAACATTGAGCAGAGCCAGAATGTTAATATGTTTTGTGTGAAATTTGGCACGATTTTGTGACCAAGAGCCACGTCTGCAAGCTGAATGGTCTCCTACGGAGGACTGATAGGGGCACGTTCCACCTCTTCTGGATATTCCCCCTTATTGTCTGGCCTCAGAGCCTTTCCTGAGGGGTGTATGTCTTAATAGACCAGGTACCCTGTGCTCTGAATTCTTCAGTCTACTACAGAGAAATGGTAATAGATTGTCTTCTACAGGTAGACCAGGGGCCCGATTCTCCTCCTGCCAGTAAAAAGGAACTAGTAAGGGATAAAAAATGGTGCCAATTGGAGTCGATTTTCCTTACCACCACCCTTTTACCGTATCTATTTTGACCCTGCTGCTGTATTACTGGCTGGCAAGAGAATAGTATGGAGGCGTAGCCATTGGTATCTCCTCCTGGAGTCCATAGGACTGCATGGATCCCAGCGCAATCCTGCCGGAAGCTTGTATAAGCCGGATTGTGCAGGAAGTGCGGAGGGACACCAGGAACTATTGGATCCCAGTCTGCCATTGCTCTTGAAGTGGAAGTGGCGGACCGCGTTGCTCTCTCCACCTCAAGATGTCAAGTAAGGGATGTTTTTGACTTATTTAATTTACTGTGCTAAGTGATTTTGTAAAAGCAGAATCACTTAACCCGGGGTTTAAGGAGCTGGCATTTCTTTGAGGAATACCGGCTCCAGAGGAGAAGAACGACAAACCTTGGAACGGCGTGTTCTTCTCCACCTTGCTGCATTTTACCAACTCTTGTACAAAGTATACAGGCTGCTAATTAAAAACAAAAATAGGAAGTCTCCTAATAGAAGGATAAATCATTAAAAATGTGTATCTAAAAAAATGTATCTGTCATGGCTGGCTGAGGTCCCTGGTGGTGCCGTCCTCGCTACTCGCTGGCCAGCCGCCGAATGATAATGCTGGTTCCCGCGGACACCAGCCAATGACATGGCCGCCAGGTACAAAAGCCGGGCAGCTCCATTGCCTCATTGCCCTGTCGTGGTTCCTACCAGATAGCACATTCCTGTTTTCTATATTACTTTTTACCTGTGTATTGACCCTGGCTCTGTTGTGACTACTATATTGGCTATTGACCCTTGCTTGTCCTGTTTCTCCATGTATTGACTCGGGCTCTATATTGACTACTCTCTTGATGTTATCCCTTGTCATTCCTGGTTTATTGTGTATCGACCTTGGCTGCGTTTACTGACCATTTTCTTTTGCGGCTGTAATATATATTTGTTTAACCCCCGTGCACTGAGTCCCTGGTCTGTCTGACTACCCTCTCTGGTTTCTGATGCCAGCTTGTTCTTGACCCTGTCTTTCTGTGTGTCTATCCTTTATTCTGTCTATTCTAAAGACCATCAGTTTTAGTATCAAAATGCATATAAATTAGGGTAAGCCCCGATACCGATACTAGTATTGGAATCGGTGCCGATACCAGCATTTGTAGGAGTACTTGGTACTCGTGCAAATGCCCCGATACCTCTACCAATACCCGGATGCCAGCGCTGGGCTGGCTTCCCGGTATCCGAGGGACTGGGGCTGTTAGCATAAAGAGCATTCCGCTAGTAATCCCCTTGCTGGATGCGTGGTCCGAGCGCCGGCTGGCCGCGTCACGTGGTCCTCCGAGCGAGCGCCAGCCTGTGACGTGGCCTCCAGCCTTGATTTTGCGGGGATCGCTCAGACCGCACGGCCAGCGTGAGAAGCTGTGGTACGAGCTACCAGATGTTGTTTTAAGCTTGGTTAGGTCCCCTTCTTTTCATATTGGAGCTGTTTTTTTTTTTTTTCTGCCAGCTAAATTCTATGTATATCCCTTCTTACTACAGTCATATAGAAATACACGGGTGCTGTAGACAGGCAGTGTAGACAGGGGTCCTGCCAAGGTGTCTTACCTGAGACATTAGCATCATTATAGTCATGCATGCGCTTACTGTGAATCACAATTGGGTATTGTTCCAAGGTTTTATACAGTATTTAGCCAATAGTGCATACAGTACATGTTTTCCAGGAGTGTATTAATGTATTCTGCAAGCAGTGGGGTTTATACATATTGAAGTCTGTGTGGGGTATACATGTATCTGAAGTCTGTGTGAGGTATACATGTATCTGAGGTCTGAGTGGGGTATACATGTATCTGAGGTCTGTGTGGGTTATACATGTATCTGAGGTCTGAGGGGGGTATACATGTATCTGAGGTCTGTGTGGTTATACATGTATCTGAGGTCTGAGGGGGGTATACATGTATCTGAGGTCTGTGTGGGTTATACATGCATCTGAGGTCTGTGTGAGGTATACATGTATTTAAGGTCTGAGTGGGGTATACATGTATCTGAGGTCTGAGGGGGGTATACATGTATCTGAGGTCTGTGTGAGGTATACATGTATCTGAGGTCTGTGTGAGGTATACATGTATCTGAGGTCTGTGTAGGTATACATGTATCTGAAGTCTGAGTGGGGTATACATGTATCTGAGGTCTGTGTGGGGTATACATGGATCTGAGGTTTGTGTGTGTGCAGGTTGTGCAGTGGGTAAATGGGGTGTCTGGCCATACATTTTAATATTACCATAAACTGGACAGACTTTCAGCAAAATCCTAAATTAATTATTGGAAAACGGTCACATGACTTTAAATAAAAGTATCGGTACTCAGTATTGGAGAGTAACTGAAAAAAGTATCGGTGCTTGTACTCGGTCTTAAAAAAGTGGTATTGGTGCATCCCAAATATAAATAATAAAAAAAGGTCATTTAAAAAAAAATAATAAAAAAGATCTTTTAAAAAAATCCTAAAATAAAAGGTTTTTGCAAAAAGTAAAATTAAAAAATAGTCTTTAGATTTTTTTAAAAAAAGATATTCAATTTATTACATTGAAGCCTATGAGATTCGCCTGTTTAATCCTGTCGAATTGAAATCACCGAAAATCAAGGCATTTCACTGCAATTTGGTGCAATTCGGCATTCTGTGAATAGATGAATTGTTCGTTCTCTATGGGACAATTTCGCTGCTGCCAAATCGTGGTGAAATGCACCGAATTTCGCTGTCAGTTCACAAGTATTAGGTGAGAATACAGCTTAGTGAATATACAAATTTCCCAGAAATTGCAGATACGGTGAAATTCACCATTCGGTGCAATTCGATGGTACATTTGAAGCTCAGTGAATAACAATCTGTGACGAGGTAAAGTGTTACCAACGCAAACTTGAAAGAGCTGCGTCCTTAACACTGGAGTCGCTGGTGTTTATTGTTTCCTCTCCTTGTATGTTTGAGACAGATGGAAAACCTTTGCACATTATCAGCTTTCCTTCACGGCAATCTGGAGCCAAATGTTGAAGGACCTCCCCAAAATAATGCTAACGCTACCTGCAGGACAGAGAAAATGAGGGGGCTCAGGTATTATTCTGCCTCCCTAGCAAAGCTGAAAGCTGTGAGGCGTGGGCACTTGAGACTAGCTAAGTCTGTATTGACCAGTACTCACACGATGAAAGTTCAGCAGGCAGTGTCAACTCAGCAAAACTGACACGTAGAAAGATGAATCCAGTTGAAAACTTTAATGATCAGACTGACAATCTTTGTAATAGTGAACAGCAATGCAGGTGAAAAGACATTAGTTCTGTCCAGCATTGAGCTAAGATGGCTGCTAGGTGACCAGTAATTACCTCAGAACTAGACTGAAGAAAAAAGGGGTGGAGTTAGCTGGAGGCAGTAAGGCTATGGTGACCCAGCAGGAACAAAACAGCTATTAAACAATAACTGTAAGCAGCAAAAGGCAGACTCAACACACAACACCAAAATATACACATAAACCCTGAATCATGAGGCATGACAGGTATATAAAAAAAAGTCTTGGAGATTCCGTACAAGCCAAGGAAGACCCGATACTGCTTGACATGTTTGCCGCAGGCTTGGATTAACAGAGGGGCTTTAGGAGCTGCATCTCCAGGCCCAAGTCCCTAAATAGACCCACTGAAAAGTTAACCATGTAGGCCCCAATTGGGACGGAGGTAAAATAGGAGGTGTGCTTGTGAGAAGAATGGGACAGGAACACAATGGCAGGTGAGAAGAATGGAGCAGAGGTGCAACTGTAGATGAGAAGAATATGGAAGAGGCACAATGGAGCCAAGCTGGATGGGGCAAAGGCCCACTAAATATCACCCCAGGCCCATGAAGCTCCAAATCCAGCTCTGATTGCTGGCCATCCTACATCATGTAACTTTTCCAGCTCGGAAGATGTTGGCCGATTATGAATGATGATTGTTGAATGGATTAGGCAGTGGCTGAGTGACAGGCAACAGAGGGTTGTTGTAAATGGAGTTTATTCGGCGCAAGGTCTTGTTACCAGTGGGGTACCTCAGGGGTCAGTACTTGGACCCATTCTCTTTAATATTTTTATTAGTGATATTGCAGAAGGTATTAATGGAAAAGTATGTCTTTTTGCTGATGACACAAAGATTTGCAACAGGGTTGACGTTCCTGGAGGGATCAGCCAAATGACAAATGATTTAGGTAAAATAAAAAAATGGTCGGAGCTGTGGCAATTGAGTTTTAACGTGGATAAGTGCAAGATAATGCACCTGGGGCGTAAAAACCCAAGGGCTGAATATAGAATATTTTATACATCTGAGGGTTGGGATTTAGGGGTTATTATTTCAGAGGATCTAAGGGTAAGTAGTCAATGTAATAGAGCAGCAGGAAATGCTGGCAGAATGCTTGGAAATGCTGGCAGAATGCTTGGTTGTGTAGGGAGAGGTATTAGCAGTAGGAAAAGGGAAGTGCTCATGCCACTGTACAGAGCACTGGTGAGACCTCACTTGGAGTACTGTGTGCAGTACTGGAGACCGTATCTCCAGAAGGATATAGACATCTTAGAGAGAGTTCAGAGAAGGGCTACTAAAATGGTGTATGGCTTGAAGGAGAAAAGTTACCAGGAAAGGCTTAATGATCTTAACATGTACAGCTTGGAAAAAAGACGAGACAGAGGAGATATGATAGAAACATTTAAATACGTAAAGGGAATCCACAAGGTAGAGGAAGGGAGTATATTTAAAAGGAAACAAAGTAGCAAAACAAGAGGACATAGTCTTAGATTAGAGGGGCAAAGGTTTAAAAGTAACATCAGGAAGCATTATTTTACTGAGAGGGTGGTGGATACATGGAACAGCCTTCCAGTTGAAGTGGTAGAGGCCAAAACAGTGATTGAATTTAAGCAGGCATGGGCTAGACATAAGGCTATCCTAAATCTATATATATAAACGCGAAAGTCATGACTGACTGACTGACTCATCAACGCCCAGCTGAAACCGTTTAACCTAGGAACCTGAAATTTTGAAGGTGCACTGTTTTTATGATGTAGGCACCCACTAAGGAAGGATTTTTGGAAACTCCGCCCCTAAGGGGGTGAAAAAGGGGGTTGAATATTTTAAACAGGATACCTATAGCTCAAAAACAGAAGATGCTACAGATGTGAAAATCGGTATTTAGATTAGTCTTGAAAAATAAAAAAACACTTATTGTACCGTTTTTAAAAAATTCGACTGGGGGGGCGAAAAAAGGGGGTTGAATATTTTAAATATTTTAAACAGGATACCTATATCTAAAAACAGAAGATGGTACAGACGTGAAAATCGGTATTTAGATTCATCTTGACAAATAAAAAAACACGTATTTTACCATTTTCTTAAAATTCCTTGGGGGGGGGCAAAAAGGGAGGTTGAATACTTTTATTGTAAACGCGAAAGTCCTGACTGACTGACTGACTGATCAACGCCCAGCTGAAACCGTTTAACCTAGGAACGTGAAATTTTGAAGGTGCACTGTTTTTATGATTTAGGTGCCCACTAAGGAAGGATTTTTGGAAAATCCACTCATAAGGGGGTGAAAAAGGGGGTTGAATATTTTAAACACGATACCTATAGCTCAAAAACAGAAGATGCTACAGATGTGAAAATCGGTATTTAGATTCGTCTTCAAAAATAAAAACAACAAGTATTTTACCGTTTTTCAAAAATCCAAGTGGGGGCGAAAAAAGGGGGGCTGAATATTTTAAATATTTTAAACAGGATACCTGTATCTCCAAAACAGACGATGTTACAGTCCTGAAAATTGGTATTTAGATTCGTCTTGAAAAATAAAACACATATTTTACCATATTCTGAAGATTCCTTTGGGGGGAAAAACAGGGGTTGAATACCTTTATCAGTATACATATATTTCAAAAACCGAAGATGTTACGGGTGTGAAATTTGGTATTTCCAATCTTTGTGAAAAAAACGAAACATGTTTTTTGCCATTTTCCACAAATCCAATTGGGAGGGGGGTCGGGGGAAAGGGGTCTGATTATTTATATCATTATACCTATATTTCAAAAACCGAAGATGTTACAGACATGAAATTTGGTATTTACAATCTTCTTGAAAAATAAAAACAGGTGTTTTGCCATTTTCCAAAAATCCCAAGGGGGGATGAATAAAAGGGGGGCTGAATACTTTTAAACAGGATACCTATATCTCAAAAACAGAAGATGTTACATACGTGAAAATTGGTATTTAAATTCGTCTTGAGAAACAAAAAAACACATATTTTACCATTTTCCAAAAATTCAGTGGGAGGGGGGCAAAAAGGGGGGTTGAATACTTTTATCAGTATACCTATATTTCAAAAAACAAAGATGTTACAGGTGTGAAATTTGTTATTTACAATCTTCGTGAAAAAAAACAAACCTGTGTTTTGCCATTTTCCACAAATCTAAATAAGGGGGGGGGGTCGAGGGAAAGGGGTCTGAATACTTTTATCAGTATATCTATAGTTCAAAAACCAAGATGTTACAGGTGTGAAGTTTGGTAATTACAATCTTTTGAAAATAAAGAATCACGTGTTTTACTATTTTCCAAAAATCCAAGTGGGGGGGGGGGTAAAAGACGTGGGGTGAATACTTTTAAACATGATACCTACATCTCAAAAACAGAAGATGTTACAGATGTGAAAATTGGTATTTAGATTTGTCTTGAGAAACAAAAAAACACCTATTTTACCATTTTCCAAAAATCCAGTGGGAGGGGGGAAAAGGGGGGTTGAATTATTTTATCAGTATACCTATATTTCCAAAAACCAAAGATGTTACAGGTGTGAAATCTGGCACTTGCAATCTTCTTGAAAAATAAAAAAACACATGTTTTACCATTTTCCAAGAATCCCACGTGGTGGGTGAAAAAAGGGGGGTGAATACTTTTCAACAGGATACCTATATCTCAAAAACAGAAGATGTTACAGACGTGAAAATTGGTATTTAGATTCGTCTTGAAAATAAAACAACACGTATTTTACAATTTTCCAAAAATCCAGTGGGGGGGGGTGGCAAAAAGGGGGAGGAATACCTTTATCACTATACCTATATTTCAAAAATCAATGAAATTACAGGTGTGAAATTCAATATTTACAATCTTCGTGCAAAAAAAATACATGTTTTACCATTTTCCGAAAATCCAGTTAAGGGGGGTGGGGGAACGGGATGTGAATACTTTTATCAGTATACCTATATTTCAAAAACCAAAGATGTTACAGGTGTGAAATTTGGCACTTACATTCTTCTTGAAAAATAAAAAAACACGTGTTTTTACAATTTTCCAAAAATCTCAAGTGGGGGGGAAAGAGGGGTTCTACCAAAAAAACCTCAAGTTTCTTTTAAAAAACAATTTTAACAAATACTAAAATCCACGCGAGCGAAGCCGCGGGCAAAAGCTGGTATCTAATAAACCGTTTATTATTTTAATCTGCAGCAAAAAGTCTCTTCATTAATTTATTTTTAAGGATTTTTTGGCCATTTTTTCGGGGTTTTTCCTGCGGATTTCTTGTCCAATTTTTTGGATCCCTTTCCCCCACCCCGCTTAACTGGATTTTCGGAAAATGGTAAAACATGTTTTTTTTTGCACGAAGATTGTAAATATTGAATTTCACACCTGTAACATCATTGGTTTTTGAAATATAGCTATAGTGATAAAGGTATTCATCCCCCTTTTTGCCCCCCACTGGATTTTTGGAAAATGGTAAAATAGTGTTGTTCTGTTTTCAAGACGAATCTAAATACCAATTTTCACGTCTGTAACATCTTCTGTTTTTGAGATATAGGTATCCTGTTGAAAAGTATTCACCCCCTTTTTTCACCCACCACATGGGATTCTTGGAAAATGGTAAAACATGTGTTTTTTTATTTTTCAAGAAGATTGTAAGTGCCAGATTTCACACCTGTAACATCTTTGGTTTTTGGAAATATAGGTATAATGATAAAAGTATTCAACCCCCCCTTTTTCCCCCTCCCACTGGATTTTTTGAAAATGGTAAAATCGGTGTTTTTTTGTTTCTCAAGACAAATCTAAATACCAATTTTCACATCTGTAACATCTTCTGGTTTTGAGATGTAGGTATCCTGTTTAAAAGTATTCACCCCCCTTTTTTCTAGCCCCCCACTTGGATTTTTGGAAAATGGTAAAACACGTGTTTCTTTATTTTCAAAAGATTGTAATTACCAAACTTCACACCTGTAACATCTTGGTTTTTGAACTATAGATATACAGATAAAAGTATTCAGACCCCTTTCCCTCGACCCCCCCCTTATTTGGATTTGTGGAAAATGGCAAAACACATGTTTGTTTTTTTCACTAAGATTGTAAATACCAAATTTCACATCTGTAAAATCTTTGGTTTTGAAATATAGGTATACTGATAAAAGTATTCAACCCCCCCTTTTTGCCCCCTCCCACTGAATTTCTGGAAAATGGTAAAATAGGTGTTTTTTGTTTCTCAAGACGAATCTAAATACCAATTTTCACGTATGTAACATCTTCTGATTTTGAGCTATAGGTATCCTGTTTAAAATATTCAACCCCCTTTTTCACCCCCCTAGGGGCGGAGTTTCCAAAAATCCTTGCTTAGTGGGTGCCCACATCATAAAAACAGTGCACCCTCAAAATTTCACATTCCTAGGTTAAACGGTTTCAGCTGAGCATTGACGAGTCAGTCAGTCAGAACTTTCGCGTTTATGAAAAAAGTATTCAACCCCCCTTTTTGCCCCCCCAAGGAATTTTCAGAAAATGGTAAAATACATGTTTTTTTATTTGTCAAGATGAATCTAAATACCGATTTTCACGTCTGTACCATCTTGTTTTTAAGATATAGGTATCCTGTTTAAAATATTTTAAATATTCAACCCCATTTTTTTGCCCCACCAGTTGATTTTTGGAAAAACGGTAAAATAGGTGTTTTTTATTTTTTTTAGAAGAATCTAAATACCGATTTTCACATCTGTAACATCTTCTGTTTTTGAGCAATAGGTATTGTGTTTAAAATATTCAACCCCTTTTTCACCCCCTTAGGGTGGAGTTCCAAAAATCCTTCCTTAGTGGGTGCCCACATCATAAAAACAGTGCACCTTCAAAATTTCACATTCCTAGGTTAAACGGTTTCAGCTGGGCGTTGATGAGCCAATCAGTCAGGACTTTCGTGTTTATGATAAAAGTATTCAACCCCCCTTTTTGCCCCCCAAAGGAATTTTCAGAAAATGGTAAAATACATGTTTTTTTATTTGTCAAGATGAATCTAAATACCGATTTCATGTCTGTACCATCTTCTGTTTTTAAGATATAGGTACCCTGTTTAAAATATTTTAAATATTCAACCCCATTTTTTTGCCCCACCAGTGATTTTTGGAAAAACGGTAAAATAGGTGTTTTTTATTTTTTTTAGAAGAATCTAAATACCGATTTTCACATCTGTAACATCTTCTGTTTTTGAGCAATAGGTATTGTGTTTAAAATATTCAACCCCTTTTTCACCCCCTTAGGGGTGGAGTTTCCAAAAATCCTTCCTTAGTGGGTGCCCACATCATAAAAACAGTGCACCTTCAAAATTTCACATTCCTAGGTTAAACGGTTTCAGCTGGGCGTTGATGAGCCAATCAGTCAGGACTTTCGTGTTTATGATAAAAGTATTCAACCCCCCTTTTTGCCCC
Organism: Leptobrachium leishanense; assembly: GCA_009667805.1. Taxonomy (NCBI): domain Eukaryota; kingdom Metazoa; phylum Chordata; class Amphibia; order Anura; family Megophryidae; genus Leptobrachium; species Leptobrachium leishanense. Next base: position 97,329 of record RXON01005209.1, read on the forward strand.
CCAAAGGAATTTTCAGAAAATGGTAAAATACATGTTTTTTTATTTGTCAAGATGAATCTAAATACCGATTTCATGTCTGTACCATCTTCTGTTTTTAAGATATAGGTACCCTGTTTAAAATATTTTAAATATTCAACCCCATTTTTTTGCCCCACCAGTGATTTTTGGAAAAACGGTAAAATAGGTGTTTTTTATTTTTTTTAGAAGAATCTAAATACCGATTTTCACATCTGTAACATCTTCTGTTTTTGAGCAATAGGTATTGTGTTTAAAATATTCAACCCCCTTTTTCACCCCCTTAGGGGTGGAGTTTCCAAAAATCCTTCCTTAGTGGGTGCCCACATCATAAAAACAGTGCACCTTCAAAATTTCACATTCCTAGGTTAAACGGTTTCAGCTGGGCGTTGATGAGCCAATCAGTCAGGACTTTCGTGTTTATGATAAAAGTATTCAACCCCCCTTTTTGCCCCCCAAAGGAATTTTCAGAAAATGGTAAAATACATGTTTTTTTATTTGTCAAGATGAATCTAAATACCGATTTTCATGTCTGTACCATCTTCTGTTTTTAAGATATAGGTACCCTGTTTAAAATATTTTAAATATTCAAACACCCTTTTTTTGCCCCCAGCTGAATTTTTGAAAAACGGTAAAATACGTGTTTTTTTATTTTTCAAGAAGAATCTAAACACCGATTTTCACGTCTGTAACATCGTCTGTTTTTAAGATATAGGTATCCTGTTTAAAATATTTAAAGTATTCAACCCCCTTTTTTCGCCCCCCACTTGAATTTTTGAAAAACGGTAAATTATGTATTTTTTTATTTTTCAAGAAGAATCTAAATACCGATTTTCACATCTGTAACATCTTATGTTTTTGAGCTACAGGTATCGTGTTTAAAATATTCAACCCCCTTTTTCACCCCCTTAGGGGCGGAGTTTCCAAAAATCCTTCCTTAGTGGGTGCCCACATCATAAAAACAGTGCACCTTCAAAATTTCACATTCCTAGGTTAAACGGTTTCAGCTGGGCGTTGATGAGTCAATCAATCAGGACTTTCGCGTTTATGATAAAAGTATTAAACCCCCTTTTTGCCCCCCCAAAGGAATTTTCAGAAAATGATCAAATACATGTTTTTTTATTCGTCAAGAAGAATCTAAACACCGATTTTCACGTCTGTAACATCGTCTGTTTTTAAGATATAGGTATCCTGTTTAAAATATTTTAAATATTCAACCCCCCTTTTTTGCCCCCCCAGTTGAATTTTTGAAAAACGGTAAAATACATGGTTTTTTTTTCAAGACATATCTAAATACCAATTTTCACATCTGTAGCATCTTCTGTTTTTGAGCTATAGGTATCCTGTTTAAAATATTCAACCCCCTTTTTCACCCCCTTAGGGGTGGGGTTTCCAAAAATCCTTCCTTAGTGGGTGCCTACATCATAAAAACAGTGCACCTTCAAAATTTCACGTTCCTAGGTTAAACAGGTTTCAGCTGGGCGTTGATGAGTCAGTCAGTCAGTCAGTCAGGACTTTAGCGTTTATATACAGTTGTGTTCAAAATTATTCAACCCCCAATGCTGTAAAGGGTTTTAGGGAATTTAGAGTACATTTGTAATTGTATTCAGAATGAAATCCTACAAGGACTTTTTAAAGAACCATAGGCAACTAAAATGACATCAATTGGTTTTGTAATACAGTAGTAAATGTTTCTTTTGTGAATTCTTCATTGACACAATTATTCAACCCCTTAAAGACTACCACTCTGAAGAACAGAGGTTCATTCAAGTGTTTTCAATCAGGTATTGAAAACACCTGTGGATGTCACGGAGCAGCAATAAAGCATAATAAGCACCTATTAGGCAGCTTTAAAATGACTGTATACTCAGCTCCTTCTAGACATTTACTGGTGTGGTTACAAACATGGTGAAGTCAAGAGAATGGTCCAGGAAGACAAGAGAAGAGGTGATTACTCTTCACAGGAAGGGCAATGGCTATAAGAAGATTGCAAAGATGTTAAACATACCAAGAGAGACCATAGGAAGCATCATTCGCAAATTCAAGGCAAAGGGCACTGTTGAAACGCTACCTGGTCGTGGCAGAAAGAAGATGCTGACTTCGACTGCTGTGCGCTACCTGAAGCGTAGAGTAGAGAAAAGTCCCTGTGTGACTGCTGAGGAACTGAGAAAAGATTTGTCAGATGTGGGTACTGAAGTTTCAGCTCAGACAATACGGCGCACACTGCGTAATGAAGGCCTCCATGCCAGAACTCCCAGGCGCACCCCCTTGCTGTCTCCAAAGAATAAGAAGAGTCGACTGCAGTATGCCAAAAGTCATGTGGACAAACCACAGAAGTTTTGGGATAGTGTTCTGTGGACTGATGAAACAAAATTAGAACTGTTTGGGCCCATGGATCAACGCTATGTTTGGAGGAGGAAGAACAAGGCCTATGAAGAAAAGAACACTTTGCTTACTGTGAAGCATGGTGGGGGGTCAATCATGCTTTGGGGCTGTTTTGCTTCTGCAGGTACAGGGAAGCTTCAGCGTGTGCAAGGTACCATGAATTCTCTTCAGTACCAGGAGATATTGGATGACAATGTGATGCAGTCCGTCACAAACCTGAGGCTTGGGAGACGTTGGATCTTTCAACAGGACAGTGATCCCAAGCATACCTCCAAGTCCACTAGATCATGGTGCAGATTAAAGGCTGGAACATTTTGGAGTGGCCATCGCAGTCACCTGACTTAAATCCGATTGAGAACCTCTGGGGACTAAAGAAAGCAGTTGCAGTGCGCAAGCCTAAGAATGTGAACTGAACTGGAGGCTTTTGCCCATGACGAATGGGCGAAGATACCCGTAGATCGCTGCAAGACACTTGTGTCAAGCTATGGTTCACGTTTAAAAGCTGTTATAACTGTAAAAGGATGTTGTACTAAGTACTAAGATTGAATGTCACTTGGGGGTTGAATAAAACTGATAATGATGTGAGCACAGAAAAGACATTTGTGGTTATTTCATTATAAATGTTATGTTATATTTGTATGACCTACACGTGCCTCTTTGATTTAATTGTAAGCAAGATGACTGAATGATCAAAATCAATGTCAAACTGGCCAAAACACTCAATTTCAGTGGGGGTTGAATAACTTTGAAAACAACTGTATATAGATTGAATAAAACGGGAATATTTTTAACATTGAAACCTATGGGATTCACCTGATTAAACTACACAAATTGCAAAATCCCCACTTATGTGTTGGGACAAAATCAAATGACATGCTGACCACAGTCACTTCTCTCAAATATCTAGGTATGTGGTTAGACCCAAATCTATCCTATGGCCCCACATCGAAAAACTCTCATCTAAACTTTAACCCAAACTAGGTGCCCTGTACAGAAACAAATCCTGCCTGAGCCCCGCGGTAAGAAAGCAGATTGTACAACAAATGCTTATGCCGGCTATTGAATACGGAGATGTAGTGTATGAGCGCCCGCAAACACATCTTCATAAACTTACTACATGTATATAACTCCTTCTGCCGCTTTGCGCTACAATGTAACTACATGACCCACCATTGTGACATGTTAAAAGAGCTAAACTGGCCATCGCTGGAGTCTAAACGCCCTTCACCTTTCCAGCCTGGTGTTAAGAGCATTTCTGGGAAGCTGCCACCTACCTGAATAGACTGCTTCCCCAGCAGCTCCTCATCCTATAACCTCCGATCCAGGACCAGCACCTTACTTGCAATACCACAATACAAAAAGACAGTGGCTCGATCCTCATTTTCCTACAGAGCACCACAATTATGGAATAACCTCCCAGACACCATCAAATCTTCTCCCAGTCTTAAGTCACTCAAGCGCTCCCTATTAACATACCTCAATACAGAATACACCTGTAAACATGTAACATAGTGACTATTTCCTACATATTTATTTTCTGTTAATCTGTATATTTGTGTTGTTTTTTAATATCTTGCATTGTATTACTTTGTATTTCTGTAACTGTAACACTTCAATGTTCTTGAACCCAGGACATACTTGAAAACGAGAGAAATCTCAATGTATCCTTCCTGGTAAAATGCTTTATAAATAAAATAAATAAATAAATAAAATAAAATGAACCAAAAAATCCAACCGTAAAAAATTAAGGCAGTACCTGTGCACAACACATGATGGCACCAGAGAACTATCCAAAGCTGGCATTTAACCAGTGCTGCGCCGCGCTATATGATGATGCTGCCACCAAACGTCTGCAGGTGACATTGTAACATTGATATCATAATAATAATAATAATAATAAAAAGAAATAATAGGTAATATTAGACAGACACGTATTTAGATTTTGTGTCTTTAAAAATTAAAAATGTATTCTGTGACTCTTACACGATCATTCAATTAATAGATGTGCAAAATTCACAGAATACTAATTATAATTTACATAATTATGATGCATTAAATTATCACCACATTAGCACTCAATCTACATCAAGCGATCCCCAAGAGAGGAGCTTTAAAAATCATGTATAATCTCCATAAAATGCTGGCACCCTGCGTCCAGGACAGGTGTCACAGTGTAAAGGGTTGTTCTGTAGAAACATTTCACAATCATCATACAGTATCTCACTATTACCCCCCTCCCCCACCAGGGGCGACTGCCCGATGCACTATAAAACCTGCTGCCCCCTCCCCCACCAGGGGCGACTGCCCGATGCACTATAAAACCTGCTGCCCCCTCCCCCACCAGGGGCAACTGCCCGATGCACTATAAAACCTGCTGCCCCCTCCCCACCAGGGGCGACTGCCCGATGCACTATAAAACCTGCTGCCCCCTCCCCACCAGGGGCGACTGCCCGATGCACTATAAAACCTGCTGCCCCCTCCCCCACCAGGGGCGACTGCCCGATGCACTATAAAACCTGCTGCCCCCCCCCCACCAGGGGGACTGCCCGATGCACTATAAAACCTGCTGCCCCCTCCCCCACCAGGGGCGACTGCCCGATGCACTATAAAACCTGCTGCCCCCTCCCCCATCAGGGGCAACTGTCCGATACAATACAAAACCTGCTGCCCATCCCCCACCAGGGGCGACTGCCGATGCACTATAAAACCTGCTGCCCCCTCCTCCACCAGGGGCGACTGCCCGATGCACTATAAAACTGCTGCCCCCTCCCCACCAGGGGCGACTGCCCGATGCACTATAAAACCTGCTGCCCCCTCCCCACCAGGGGCGACTGCCCGATGCACTATAAAAACCTGCGCTGCCCCCTCCCCCATCAGGGGCGACTGCCCGATGACAATACAAAACCTGCTGCCCCCACCCATAGGGGGCGACTGCCCGATGCACTATAAAACCTGCTGCCCCTCCTCCACCAGGGGCCACTGCCCGATGCACTATAAAACCTGCTGCCCCCTCCCCCATCCACCAGGGGCGACTGCCCGATGCAATATAAAACCTGCTGCCCCCTCCCCTACCAGGGCAACCCCGTGCATATAAAACCTGCTGCCCCCCTCTCCACCAGGGGCGACTGCCCGATGCACTATAAAATCTGCTGCCCCCTCCCCACTTAGAGGCACTGCCCGATGCATATAAAATATGTGCCCCGCTCCACCTATCCAGGGGCAACTGCCCGATGCACTATAAAACCTGCTGCCCCCTCCCCCACCTGATACCAAATAAATGTCCACATGAACTAATATTCACAAATAAACAATGTTAATTATTAAATAGTAATAAAAAAATGACACCCGCACACCCTGAATATATGCTGGAGGCCCCTAAAAAGACACCCACGCACCATGAATTTATGGAGGAGCCCCTAAAACACCCTGCACACCCTTAATATATGGAGGAGCCCCTAAAAAGAACCCGCACACCCTGAATATATGCTGGAGCCTCAAAAAAGACACCCGCACACCCTGAATATATGCTGGAGCCTCTAAAAAGACACCCACGCACCATGAATTTATGGAGGAGCCCCTAAAAAGACACCCACACACCCTGAATATATGGAGGAGCCCCTAAAAAGACACCGACACACCCTGAATATATGGAGAAGCCCCTAAAAATACACCCGCACACCCTGAATATATGGAGGAACCATAGAGGCCACAGCCAGCTTCCTGCTAGTGTTGCCGTGTGTTACTCTTTACAAAGGTACGTGGTAGGGCCCTTTAAAAGGGGGGGAGGCTTTGCTTGCGACGCAGGCCCTCAGTGTCCATATTTTTAGTCCGTCCATACCAGGAGCCCAGCAGCTTCAGGGTCCCCATGACAACTAGGCATAGCTAAATTTGGCAGTGAACCGTCACGGGCCCCCTGGAGGCACCGGGTCCCATACACCAGTAATACCGGTGGCGGCCCTGATGGTAACTGTGAGAGAGGGAGCGCCGTCACAGAATATTCTCTCATAGATAGTAATGTAACTGTGAGAGAGGGAGCGCCGTCACAGAATATTCTCTCATAGATAGTAATGTAACTGTGAGAGAGGGAGCGCTGTCACAGAATATTCTCTCATAGATAGTAATGTAACTGTGAGAGAGGGAGCGCCGTCACAGAATATTCTCTCATAGATAGTAATGTAACTGTGAGAGAGGGAGCGCCGTCACAGAATAT
>RXON01005210.1:0-63009 GCA_009667805.1 Leptobrachium leishanense
ACTCCCTGTCACTCCCTTATCTCTCGCTTTGTCAGGATCGTGGGGATGGTACCTGGGTGGCACCTGGATGGCAGGGGTATGAGCCCAGGATGCAGTGTCCTGCACTGATAAGCAGGTGGGAAGGGGTATGGAGGATGATGTGGAAATAAACTGACCGGATGATTCTCAGAAGGATGATGGTGGAGTTGCAGGAAACATCGATATAATAAAACCGTTTTAAAGTCCGTCGCCGTCAAGCGCTGACTGCGCATGCGCGACGGACATTTAAAAACGGTTAGAAAAAATAGAAAGCGGAGCCGTTGGAGAGGCGCGCGCCTCTCCCTGTCTCACCTCCTCACAGCTCAGTCACTGAGGAGGTGAGAGAGGCGCTTTACGCGCGCCTCTCCAACGGCTCCGCTTTCTTTTTTTTGGCGGATCCCTGTTCGCCCGAGGCTGGGCCCATGTATGCCCACCGGCGAGCAGGGACTTGAAGTTAGCCGCCGACGGCCCCCTCTGATGATGTCAGAGGAAGCCCGCCGGCGGCCATCTTTAAGTCCCTGCTCGCCGGTGGGCTCAGCCTCCGGCGAGCAGGGACTTCAAGATGGCTGCTGGCGGGCCCCCTCTGATGATGTCAGAGGAAGCTCGCCGGCGGCCATCTTGAAGTCCCTGTTGCCGGTGGGCTCATTCATGTGAGCCGGGGGAAAATATACCCATGTGAGCAGGGGGCAATTATACCCATGTGTGCTGGGGAAAATATACCCATGTGAGCTTGGGGCAATTATACCCATGTGAGCTGGGGGCAATTATACCCATGTGAGTAGGGGGCAATTATACCCATGTGAGCAGGGGGCAATTATACGCAAGGGGCATTTATACCCATGTGAGCAGGGGGCATTTATACCCATGTGAGCAGGGGGCAATTATACCCATGTGTGCTGGGGAAAATATACCCATGTGAGCAGGGGGCAATTATACCCATGTGAGCTTGGGGCAATTATACCCATGTGAGCTGGGGGCAATTATACCCATGTGAGCAGGGGGCAATTATACCCATGTGAGCAGGGGCAATTATACCCATGTGAGCAGGGGGCAATTATACCCATGCGAGCAGGGGGCAATTATTCCCATGTGAGCTGGGGGCAAATAAATCCATGTGAGCTGGGGGCAATTATACCCATGTGAGCAGGGGGCAATTATACGCAGGGGCAATTATACCCATGTGAGCAGGGAGCAAATAAATCCATGTGAGCTGGGGGCAATTATACCCATGTGAGCAGGGGGCAATTATTCGCAGGGGGCAATTATACCCATGTGAGCTGGGGGCAAATAAATCCATGTGAGCTGGGGGCAAATAAATCCATGTGAGCTGGGGGCAAATAAATCCATGTGAGTTGGGGCAAATAAATCCATGTGAGTTGGGGCAAATATACCCATGAGAGCTGGGGGCAATATATATACCCATGTGAGCCGGGGGCAATATATATACCCATGTGAGCTGGGCGCAAATATACCCATCTGAGATGGGGTAAATATACCCATGTGAGCTGGGGGAAAATATACCCATGTGAGCTGGTGGCAATATATACCCATGTGAGCTAGGGGCAATATATACCCATATGAGCTGAGGGCAATATATACCCATATGAGCTGAAGCAATATATACCCATATGACCAAAAAAATTGTCTTTCCTTGACATTGCTGTGCTTTCATTTCAGCGAACATTCATGCACACCTCACTTAACAATAGACTGCCCTCTGGGCAGGCTTTCCACCTAGTAAATAATAAACAGGAACAGATGGGTACAGCAGAGCAGCGAGTTAGCAGCACCTCACTCTATCAGCACAAGAGCAGTAATGAACCAGCAATGTTAATTGTGGGGCAGAGCCCTTTATTTTGTGAGTCACGTGTGTTGTTTGCGAGTTAACGGTTGCATTGCTGGATGCTGATACAGAATGCTGGTTACAGGGCAGGAACAGTACATGGAAGTGTACCACCGGGGGGGGGGGGGGGGGTTCCAGAATGGCTACAGCCAGGGATCCTGACACCCTTTCACTCTCTCCTTATCACTCCCTGTCACTCTCTCATCTCTCCCTGTCACTCTCTCCTTATCACTCCCTGACACTCTCTCCTTATCACTCCCTTTCACTCTCTCCTTATCACTCCCTTTCACTCTCTCCTTATCTCTCACTTTCACTCTCTCCTTATCACTCCCTGTCACTCCCCCTTATCTCTCCCTGTCAGCTGTCACTCTCTCCTTATCTCTCCCTGTCACGCTCTCCTTATCTCTCCCTGTCACTCTCTCCTTATCTCTCCCTGTCACTCTCTCCTTATCTCTCCCTTTCACTCTCTCTTTATCACTCCCTGTCACTCTCTCCTTATCACTCCCTGTCACTCTCTCCTTATCTCTCCCTGTCACTCTCTCCTTGTCACTCTCTCCTTATCACTCCCCGTCACTCTCTCCTTATCTCTCCCTGTCACTCTGTCCTAATCTCTCCCTGTCACTCTGTCCTTATCTCTCCCTGTCACTCTCTCCTTATCACTCCCTTTCACTCTCTCCTTATCTCTCCCTGTCACTCTCTCCTTATCTCTCCCTGTCACTCTCTCCTTATCACTCCCTGTCACTCTCTCCTTATCTCTCCCTGTCACTCTCTCCTTATCTCTCCCTGTCACTCTCTCCTTATCACTCCCTGTCACTCTCTCCTTATCACTTCCTGTCACTCCCCCCTTATCTCTCTCTGTCACTCTCTCCTTATCACTCCCTGTCACTCCCCCTTATCTCTCCCTGTCAGCTGTCACTCTCTCCTTATCTCTCCCTGTCAGCTGTCACTCTCTCCTTATCTCTCCGTCAGCTGTCACTCTCTCCTTATCACTCCCTGTCACTCCCCCCTTATCTCTCCCTTTCACTCTCTCCTTATCTCTCACTTTCACTCTCTCCTTATCACTCCCTGTCACTCCCCCTTATCTCTCCCTGTCAGCTGTCACTCTCTCCTTATCTCTCCCTGTCACGCTCTCCTTATCTCTCCCTGTCACTCTCTCCTTATCTCTCCCTTTCACTCTCTCCTTATCACTCCCTGTCACTCTCTCCTTATCTCTCCCTGTCACTCTCTCCTTGTCACTCCCCCCTTATCTCTTCCTGTCACTCTCTCCTTATCACTCCCTGTCACTCCCCCCTTATCTCTCCCTGTCAGCTGTCACTTTCTCCTTATCTCTCCCTGTCAGCTGTCACTCTCTCCTTATCACTTCCTGTCACTCCCCCCTTATCTCTCCCTTTCACTCTCTCCTTATCTCTCACTTTCACTCTCTCCTTATCACTCCCTGTCACTCCCCCTTATCTCTCCCAGTCAGCTGTCACTATCTCCTTATCTCTCCCTGTCACTCTCTCCTCATCACTCCCTGTCACGCTCTCCTTATCTCTCCCTGTCACTCTCTCCTTATCACTCCCTGTCACTCTGTCCTAATCTCTCCCTGTCACTCTCTCCTTATCTCTCCCTGTCACTCTCTCCTTATCTCTCCATTTCACTCTCTCCTTATCACTCCCTGTCACTCTCTCCTTATCACTCCCTGTCACTCTCTCCTTGTCACTCTCTCCTTATCACTCCCTGTCACTCTCTCCTTATCTCTCCCTGTCACTCTGTCCTAATCTCTCCCTGTCACTCTGTCCTTATCTCTCCCTGTCACTCTCCCCTTATCACTCCCTTTCACTCTCTCCTTATCTCTCCCTGTCACTCTCTCCTTATCTCTCCCTGTCACTCTCTCCTTATAACCTCCTGTCACCTCTCTCCTTATCACTCCCTGTCACTGCCCCTTATCTCTCCCTGTCACTCTCTCCTATCACTCCCTGTCACTCTCTCCTTTTCACTCCCTGTCACTCTCTCCTTATCTCTTCCCTGTCACTCTCTCCTTATCTCTCCCTGTCACTCTCTCCTTATCACTCCCTGTCACTCTGTCCTTATCTCTCCCTGTCACTCTCTCCTTATCACTCCCTGTCACTCTCTCCTTTATCACTCCCTGTCACTCTCTCTTATCTCTCCCTGTCACTCTCCTTGTGTCACTCTCTCCTTATCACTCCCTGTCACTCTCTCCTTATCTCTCCCTGTCACTCTGTCCTTATCTCTCCCTTTCACTCTCTCCTTATCACTCCCTTTCACTCTCTCCTTATCTCTCCCTGTCACTCTCTCCTTGTCACTCCCCCCTTATCTCTTCCTGTCACTCTCTCCTTATCACTTCCTGTCACTCCCCCTATCTCTCCCTTTCCACTCTCTCCTATCTCTCTCTTTCACTCTCTCCTTATCACTCCCTGTCACTCCCCCTTATCTCTCCCAGTCAGCTGTCACTATCTCCTTATCTCTCCCTGTCACTCTCTCCTCATCACTCCCTGTCACGCTCTCCTTATCTCTCCCTGTCACTCTCTCCTTATCACTCCCTGTCACTCTGTCCTAATCTCTCCCTGTCACTCTCTCCTTATCTCTCCCTGTCACTCTCTCCTTATCTCTCCATTTCACTCTCTCCTTATCACTCCCTGTCACTCTCTCCTTATCACTCCCTGTCACTCTCTCCTTGTCACTCTCTCCTTATCACTCCCTGTCACTCTCTCCTTATCTCTCCCTGTCACTCTGTCCTAATCTCTCCCTGTCACTCTGTCCTTATCTCTCCCTGTCACTCTCCCCTTATCACTCCCTTTCACTCTCTCCTTATCTCTCCCTGTCACTCTCTCCTTATCTCTCCCTGTCACTCTCTCCTTATAACCTCCTGTCACTCTCTCCTTATCACTCCCTGTCACTGCCCCTTATCTCTCCCTGTCACTCTCTCCTTATCACTCCCTGTCACTCTCTCCTTTTCACTCCCTGTCACTCTCTCCTTATCTCTCCCTGTCACTCTCTCCTTATCTCTCCCTGTCACTCTCTCCTTATCACTCCCTGTCACTCTGTCCTTATCTCTCCCTGTCACTCTCTCCTTATCACTCCCTGTCACTCTCTCCTTATCACTCCCTGTCACTCTTCTCCTTATCTCTTCCCTGTCACTCTCTCCTTGTCACTCTCTCCTTATCACTCCCTGTCACTCTCTCCTTATCTCTCCCTGTCACTCTGTCCTTATCTCTCCCTTTCACTCTCTCCTTATCACTCCCTTTCACTCTCTCCTTATCTCTCCCTGTCACTCTCTCCTTATCTCTCCCTGTCAGTCTCTCCTCATCACTCCCTGTCACGCTCTCCTTATCTCTCCCTGTCACTCTCTCCTTATCTCTCCCTTTCACTCTCTCCTTATCACTCCCTGTCACTCTCTCCTTATCACTCCCTGTCACTCTCTCCTTATCACTCCCTGTCACTCTCTCCTTATCTCTCTCTTTCACTCTCTCCTTTATCACTCCCTGTCACTCTCTCCTTATCACTCCCTGTCACTCTCTCCTTATCTCTCCCTGTCACTCTCTCTCTTATCTCTCCCTGTCACTCTGTCCTAATCTCTCCCTGTCACTCTGTCCTTATCTCTCCCTGTCACTCTCTCATCTCTCCCTGTCACTCTCTCCTTATCTCTCCTTTTCACTCTCTCCTTATCACTCCCTGTCACTCTCTCCTTATTCTCTCCCTGTGACTTCTCTCCTTATCCTCCCCTGTCACTCTGTCCTAATCTCTCCCTGTCACTCTGTCCTTATCTCTCCCTGTCACTCTCTCCTTATCTTCCCTGTCACTCTCTCCTTATCTCTCCATTTCACTCTCTCCTTATAACTCCCTGTCACTCTCTCCTTTATCACTCCCTGTCACTCTTCTCCTTGTCACTCTCTCCTTATCACTCCCTGTCACTCTCTCCTTATCTCTCCCTGTCACTCTTGTCCTAATCTCTCCCTGCACTCTGTCCTTATCTCTCCCTGTCACTCTCTCCTTATCACTCCCTTTCACTCTCTCCTTATCTCTCCCTGTCACTCTCTCCTTATCTCTCCCTGTCACTCTCTCCTTATCACTTCCTGTCACTCTCTCCTTATCACTCCTGTCACTCCCCCTTATCTCTCCCTGCACTCTCTCCTTTATCACTCCCTGTCTCTTTTATCACTCCCTGTCACTCTCTCCTTATCTCTCCCTGTCACTCTCTCCTTATCTCTCCCTTTCACTCTATCCTTATCACTCCCTGTCACTCCCCCTTATCTCTCCCTGTCACTCTCTCCTTATCACTCCCTGTCACTCTCTCCTTATCACTCCCTGTCACTCTCTCCTTATCTCTCCCTGTCACTCTCTCCTTGTCACTCTCTCCTTATCACTCCCTGTCACTCTCTCCTTATCTCTCCCTATCTCTCCCTGTCACTCTCTCCTTGTCACTCTCTCCTTATCACTCCCTGTCACTCTCTCCTTATCACTCCCTGTCACTCTCTCCTTATCTCTCCCTTTCACTCTCTCCTTATCACTCCCTGTCACTCTCTCCTTATCTCTCCCTGTCACTCTCTCCTTATCTCTCCCTGTCACTCTGTCCTAATCTCTCCCTGTCACTCTGTCCTTATCTCTCCCTGTCACTCTCTCCTTGTCACTCTCTCCTTATCACTCCCTGTCACTCTCTCCTTATCTCTCCCTGTCACTCTCTCCTTATCTCTCCATTTCACTCTCTCCTTATCACTCCCTGTCACTCTCTCCTTATCACTCCCTGTCACTCTCTCCTTGTCACTCTCTCCTTATCACTCCCTGTCACTCTCTCCTTATCTCTCCCTGTCACTCTGTCCTAATCTCTCCCTGTCACTCTGTCCTTATCTCTCCCTGTCACTCTCTCCTTTTCACTCCCTTTCACTCTCTCCTTATCTCTCCCTGTCACTCTCTCCTTATCTCTCCCTGTCACTCTCTCCTTATCACTCCCTGTCACTCTATCCTTATCACTCCCTGTCACTCCCCCTTATCTCTCCCTGTCACTCTCTCCTTATCACTCCCTGTCACTCTCTCCTTATCACTCCCTGTCACTCTCTCCTTATCACTCCCTGTCACTCTCTCCTTATCACTCCCTGTCACTCTCTCCTTATCTCTCCCTGTCAACTCCTTCTTATTCACTCCCTGTCACTCTATCCTTATCACTCCCTGTCACTCCCCCTTATCTCTCCCTGTCACTCTCTCCTTATCACTCCCTGTCACTCTCTCCTTATCACTCCCTGTCACTCTCTCCTTATCTCTCCCTGTCACTCTCTCCTTGTCACTCTCTCCTTATCACTCCCTGTCACTCTCTCCTTATCTCTCCCTGTCACTCTCTACTTATCTCTCCCTGTCACTCTGTCCTAATCTCTCCCTGTCACTCTTTCCTTATCTCTCCCTGTCACTCTTTCCTAATCTCTCCCTGTCACTCTGTCCTTATCTCTCCCTGTCACTCTCTCCTTATCACTCCCTTTCACTCTCTCCTTATCTCTCCCTGTCACTCTCTCCTTATCTCTCCCTGTCACTCTCTCCTTATCACTCCCTGTCACTCTCTCCTTATCTCTCCCTGTCACTCTCTCCTTATCACTCCCTGTCACTCTCTCCTTATCTCTCCCTGTCACTCTCTCCTTATCACTCCCTGTCACTCTCTCCTTATCACACTCCTGTCACTCCCCCCCTATATCTCTCCTGTCACTCTCTCCTTATCACTCCCTGTCACTCCCCTTATCTCTCCCTGTCAGCTGTCACTCTCTCCTTATCTCTCCCTGTCAGCTGTCACTCTCTCCTTATCTCTCCCTGTCACTCTATCCTCATCACTCCCTGTCACGCTCTCCTTATCTCTCCCTGTCACTCTCTCCTTGTCACTCCCCCCTTATCTCTCCCTGTCACTCTCTCCTTATCACTCCCTGTCACTCCCCCTTATCTCTCCTGTCAGCTGTCACTCTCTCCTTATCTCTCCTGTCAGCTGTCACTCTCTCCTTATCACTCCCTGTCACTCCCCCCTTATCTCTCCCTTTCACTCTCTCCTTATCTCTCACTTTCACTCTCTCCTTATCACTCCCTGTCACTCCCCCTTATCTCTCCCTGTCAGCTGTCACTCTCTCCTTATCTCTCCCTGTCACTCTGTCCTAATCTCTCCCTGTCACTCTGTCCTTATCTCTCCCTGTCACTCTCTCCTTATCACTCCCTTTCACTCTCTCCTTATCTCTCCCTGTCACTCTCTCCTTATCTCTCCCTGTCACTCTCTCCTTATCACTCCCTGTCACTCTCTCCTTATCTCTCCCTGTCACTCTCTCCTTATCACTCCCTGTCACTCTCTCCTTATCACTCCCTGTCACTCTCTCCTTATCTCTCCCTGTCACTCTCTCCTTATCACTTCCTGTCACTCCCCCCTTATCTCTCTCTGTCACTCTCTCCTTATCACTCCCCCCTTATCTCTCCCTGTCAGCTGTCACTCTCTCCTTATCTCTCCCTGTCAGCTGTCACTCTCTCCTTATCACTCCCTGTCACTCCCCACTTATCTCTCCCTTTCACTCTCTCCTTATCTCTCACTTTCACTCTCTCCTTATCACTCCCTGTCACTCCCCCTTATCTCTCCCTGTCAGCTGTCACTCTCTCCTTATCTCTCCCTGTCACTCTCTCCTCATCACTCCCTGTCACGCTCTCCTTATCTCTCCCTGTCACTCTCTCCTTGTCACGCCCCCCCTTATCTCTCCCTGTCACTCTCTCCTTATCACTCCCTGTCACTCCCCCTATCTCTCCCTGTCAGCTGTCACTCTCTCCTTATCTCTCCCTGTCAGCTGTCACTCTCTCCTTATCACTCCCTGTCACTCCCCCCTTATCTCTCCCTTTCACTCTCTCCTTATCTCTCACTTTTACTCTCTCCTTATCACTCCCTGTCACTCCCCCTTATCTCTCCCTGTCAGCTGTCACTCTCTCCTTATCTCTCCCTGTCACTCTCTCCTCATCACTCCCTGTCACGCTCTCCTTATCTCTCCCTGTCACTCTCTCCTTATCTCTCCCTTTCACTCTCTCCTTATCACTCCCTGTCACTCTCTCCTTATCACTCCCTGTCACTCTCTCCTTATCTCTCCCTTCACTCTCTCCTTATCACTCCCTGTCACTCTCTCCTTATCACTCCCTGTCACTCTCTCCTTATCACTCCCTGTCACTCTCTCCTTATCTCTCCCTTTCACTCTCTCCTTATCACTCCCTGTCACTCTCTCCTTATCACTCCCTGTCACTCTCTCCTTATCTCTCCCTGTCACTCTCTCCTTATCTCTCCCTGTCACTCTGTCCTAATCTCTCCCTGTCACTCTGTCCTTATCTCTCCCTGTCACTCTCTCCTTATCACTCCCTGTCACTCTCTCCTTATCTCTCCCTGTCACTCTCTCCTTATCACTTCCTGTCACTCCCCCCTTATCTCTCTCTGTCACTCTCTCCTTATCACTCCCCCCTTATCTCTCCCTGTCAGCTGTCACTCTCTCCTTATCACTCCCTGTCACTCTCTCCTTATCACTCCCTGTCACTCTCTCCTTATCACTCCCTGTCACTCTCTCCTTATCACTCCCTGTCACTCTCTCCTTATCTCTTCCTGTCACTCTCTCCTTATCTCTCCATTTCACTCTCTCCTTATCACTCCCTGTCACTCTCTCCTTGTCACTCTCTCCTTATCACTCCCTGTCACACTCTCCTTATCACTCCCTGTCACTCCCCCCTTATCTCTCTCTCTCACTCTCTCCTTATCACTCCCTGTCACTCCCCCTTATCTCTCCCTGTCAGCTGTCACTCTCTCCTTATCTCTCCCTCTCAGCTGTCACTCTCTCCTTATCCCTCCCTGTCAGCTGTCACTCTCTCCTTATCACTCCCTGTCACTCCCCCCTTATCTCTCCCTTTCACTCTCTCCTTATCTCTCACTTTCACTCTCTCCTTATCACTCCCTGTCACTCCCCCTTATCTCTCCCTGTCAGCTGTCACTCTCTCCTTATCTCTCCCTTTCACTCTCTCCTCAACACTCCCTGTCACGCTCTCCTTATCTCTCCCTGTCACTCTCTTCTTATCTCTCCCTTTCACTCTCTCCTTATCACTCCCTGTCACTCTCTCCTTATCTCTCCCTGTCACTCTCTCCTTGTCACTCCCCCCTTATCTCTCCCTGTCACTCTCTCCTTATCACTCCCTGTCACTCCCCCCTTATCTCTCCCTGTCAGCTGTCACTCTCTCCTTATCTCTCCCTGTCACTCTCTCCTCATCACTTCCTGTCACGCTCTCCTTATCTCTCCCTGTCACTCTCTCCTTATCTCTCCCTTTCACTCTCTCCTTATCACTCCCTGTCACTCTCTCCTTATCACTCCCTGTCTCTCTCTCCTTATCTCTCCCTTTCACTCTCTCCTTATCTCTCCCTGTCACTCTCTCCTTATCTCTCCTTGTCACTCTGTCCTAATCTCTCCCTGTCACTCTGTCCTTATCTCTCCCTGTCACTCTCTCATCTCTCCCTGTCACTCTCTCCTTATCTCTCCATTTCACTCTCTCCTTATCACTCCCTGTCACTCTCTCCTTATCACTCCCTGTCACTCTCTCCTTATCTCTCCCTGTCACTCTCTCCTTGTCACTCTCTCCTTATCACTCCCTGTCACTCTCTCCTTATCACTCCCTGTCACTCTCTCCTTATCACTCCCTGTCACTCTCTCCTTATCTCTCCCTGTCACTCTCTCCTTATCTCTCCATTTCACTCTCTCCTTATCACTCCCTGTCACTCTCTCCTTATCACTCCCTGTCACTCTCTCCTTATCACTCCCTGTCACTCTTTCCTTGTCACTCTCTCCTTATCACTCCCTGTCACTCTCTCCTTATCACTCCCTGTCACTCCCCCCTTATGTCTTTCTGTGACTCTCTCCTTATCACTCCCTGTCACTCCCCCCTTATCTCTCCCTGTCAGCTGTCACTCTCTCCTTATCTCTCCCTGTCAGCTGTCACTCTCTCCTTATCCCTCCCTGTCAGCTGTCACTCTCTCCTTATCACTCCCTGTCACTCCCCCCTTATCTCTCCCTTTCACTCTCTCCTTATCTCTCACTTTCACTCTCTCCTTATCTCTCCCTGTCACTCTCTCCTTATCTCTCCCTGTCACTCTCTCCTTATCACTCCCTGTCACTCTCTCCTTCTCTCTCCCTGTCACTCTCTCCTTATCACTCCCTGTCACTCCCCTTATCTCTCCCTTTGTCAGGATCGTGGGGATGGTACCTGGGTGGCACCTGGATGGCAGGGGTATGAGCCCAGGATGCAGTGTTCTGCACTGATAAGCAAGTGGGAAGGAGTATGGAGGATGAAAGGGAAATAAACTGACTGGATGATTCTCAGAAGGATGATGGTGGAGTTGCAGGAAACATAAATAATCAACAGGAACAGATGGGTACAGCAGAACAGTGAGTTAGCAGCACCTCACTCTCTCAGCACAAGAGCAGTAATGAACCAGCAATGTTAATTGTGGGGCACAGCCCGTTATTTTGTGAGTCACGTGTGTTGTTTGCAAGTTAACTGTTGCATTGCTGGATGCTGATATTGAATGCTGGTTACAGGGCAGGAACAGTACATGGAAGTGTATCACTCCCTGTCACTCTCTCATCTCTCCCTGTCACTCTCTCCTTATCACTCCCTGACACTCTCTCCTTATCTCTCCCTTTCACTCTCTCCTTATCACTCCCTTTCACTCTCTCCTTATCTCTCCCTGTCACTCTCTCCTTATCACTCCCTGATCACTCTCTCCTTATCACTCCCTGTCACTCCCCCTTATCTCTCCCTGTCACTCTCTCCTTATCACTCCCTGTCACTCTCTCCTTATCTCTCCCTGTCACTCTCTCCTTATCACTCCCTGTCACTCCCCCTTATCTCTCCCTTTCACTCTCTCCTTATCACTCCCTGTCACTCCCCCTTATCTCTCCCTGTCAGCTGTCACTCTCTCCTTATCTCTCCCTGTCAGCTGTCACTCTCTCCTTATCACTCCCTGTCACTCCCCCTTATCTCTCCCTTTCACTCTCTCCTTATCTCTCCCTGTCACTCTCTCCTTATCACTCCCTTTCACGCTCTCCTTATCTCTCACTTTCACTCTCTCCTTATCACTCCCCGTCACTCTTTCCGTATCTCTCCCTATCACTCCCCCTCTCTCCTTATTTCTCCGTCACTCTGCCCTTATCTCTCACTGAAACTCCCTATTATTTCTCCCACCCTGACACCACCTTACCTCTCCGTCACTCTCTCCTTATCTCTCTGTCACCCCCTTTATCTCTCCGTCACCACCTTTATCTCTCCCTGTCACCCTCCCCTTCTCTCTTCTGTCACTCTCTCCTTATCTCTCCCTGTCATCCCCTCATTTCTCTCTGTCACTCCCCCTTATCGCTCTCTCCTTATCTCTTCCTATCACTCCCCCGCTCTCCCCTTCTCTCTCTCTGTCACTCTCTCCTTATCTGTCCCTGTCACTCTCTCCTTATCACTCCCTGTCACTCTCTCCTTATCTCTCCCTGTCACTCTCCTTATCTCTCATTTCACTCTCCTTATCACTCCCTGTCACTCTCTCCTTATCACTCCCTGTCACTCTTCCTTTCACTCTCTCTCCTTATCACTCCCTGTCACTCTCCTTATCACTCCCTGTCACTCCCCCCTTATCTCTCCTGTCACTCTCCTTATCTCCCCCTGTCAGCTGTCACTCTCTCCTTTACCCTCCCTGTCAGCTGTCACTCTCTCTTATTCTCCCTGTCACTCTCTCCTTATCACTCCCTGTCACTCTCTCCTTCTCTCTCCCTGTCACTCTCTCCTTATCACTCCCTGTCACTCCCCTTATCTCTCCCTTTGTCAGGATCGTGGGGATGGTACCTGGGTGGCACCTGGATGGCAGGGGTATGAGCCCAGGATGCAGTGTTCTGCACTGATAAGCAGGTGGGAAGGGGTATGGAGGATGAAAGGGAAATAAACTGACTGGAATGATTCTCAGAAGGATGATGGTGGAGTTGCAGGAAACATAAATAATAAACAGGAACAGATGGGTACAGCAGAGCAGTGAGTTAGCAGCACCTCACTCTCTCAGCACAAGAGCAGTAATGAACCAGCAATGTTAATTGTGGGGCAGAGCCCGTTATTTTGTGAGTCACGTGTGTTGTTTGCAAGTTAACTGTTGCATTGCTGGATGCTGATACTGAATGCTGGTTACAGGGCAGGAACAGTACATGGAAGTGTACCACCGGGGGGGTTCCAGAATGGCTACAGTCAGGGATCCTGACACCCTTGCACTCTCTCCTTATCACTCCCTGTCACTCTCTCATCTCTCCCTGTCACTCTCTCCTTATCACTCCCTGACACTCTCTCCTTATCTCTCCCTTTCACTCTCTCCTTATCACTCCCTTTCACTCTCTCCTTATCACTCCCTGACACTCTCTCCTTATCTCTCCCTTTCACTCTCTCCTTATCACTCCCTTTCACTCTCTCCTTAGCTCTCCCTGTCACTCTCTCCTTATCACTCCCTGTCACTCTCTCCTTATCACTCCCTGTCACTCCCCCTTATCTCTCCCTGTCACTCTCTCCTTATCACTCCCTGTCACTCCCCCCTTATCTCTCCCTGTCAGCTGTCACTCTCTCCTTATCTCTCCCTGTCAGCTGTCACTCTCTCCTTATCACTCCCTGTCACTCCCCCTATCTCCCCTTTCACTCTCTCCTTATCTCTCCCTGTCACTCTCTCCTTATCACTCCCTTTCACGCTCTCCTTATCTCTCACTTTCACTCTCTCCTTATCACTCCCCGTCACTCTTTCCGTATCTCTCCCTATCACTCCCCCTCTCTCCTTATTTCTCCGTCACTCTCCCCTTATCTCTCACTGAAACTCCCTATTATTTCTCCCACCCTGACACCACCTTACCTCTCCGTCACTCTCTCCTTATCTCTCTGTCACCCCCTTTATCTCTCCGTCACCACCTTTATCTCTCCCTGTCACCCTCCCCTTCTCTCTTCTGTCACTCTCTCCTTATCTCTCCCTGTCATCCCCTCATTTCTCCCTGTCACTCCCTTTTATCGCTCTCTCCTTATCTCTTCCTATCACTCCCCCGCTCTCCCCTTCTCTCTCTCTGTCACTCTCTCCTTATCTGTCCCTGTCACCCCCTTATTTCTCCCTGGCACCCCCTTATTTATTCCTGTCACCCTTATCTTGCCCTGTCACTCCCCCTTATCACTCTCTAATTATCTCTCCCTGTCACTTTCCTTCGCACTCCCTGTCACTCTTTCCGTATCTCTCCCTATCACTCCCCCTCGCTCCTTATTTCTCCGTCACTCTCCCCTGATCTCTCCCGGACCACCCTTATCTCTCCCTGTCACTCCCTTATCTCTCCATGTCACCCCCTTATCTCTCACTGTCACCCTCCCCTTTTCCCTCCCTGTCACTCTCTTCTTATTTCTTTCACTCTCTCATTATCGCTCCCTGTCACCCCCTTATTTCTCCCTGTCACTCCCCCTTATCACTCTCTCCTTATCTCTTCCTTTCACTACCCAGCTCTCCCCTTCTCTGTCATTCTCCACTTATCTCTCCCTATCACCCCACTCTCTACTTATCTCTCCGTCACACTCTCCTTATCTCTCCCTGTCACTCCCCCTGATCACTCTCCCCTTATCTCTCCCTATCACCCCACTCTCTCCTCATCTCTCGATCACTCTATCCTTATTTCTTCGTCACCCCCTTATTTCTCCCTGTCATCTCCCTTACCTCTCCCTGCCACTCCCCCTTGTCACTCTCTCCTTATCTCTCCCTATCACCCCCAATTTCACCTTCTCTCCCTGTTACTCTCTTCTTATCTCTCCCTGTTACCCCCACTCCCCCCTTTTCTCTCCCTGTTACTCTCTTCTTATCTCTCCCTGTTACCCCCACTCCCCCCTTTTCTCTCCCTGTTACTCTCTTCTTATCTCTCCCTGTTACTCCCCTTTTTCTCTCCTGTTACCCTCTCTTATCTCTCCCTGTTACCCCCACTCCCCCATTTTCTCTCCCTGTCACTCTCCCCTTATCTCTTTCATTTTCATACTGTATATCTGTCAGGCCTTTCCGAGCCTGTCCTGATAATGTACAGTCAGATTTCTTTGTTATACGTACACTAGCCCTGTGTGAGCCTGTCCTGATAATGTAGTCAGATTTCTGTATATTATACACACACCAGTCTTTTCTGAGCCGGTCCTGATGAAGCGCAGTAATAACACCAATATCAAAAAAGATAAAAACCCACCCTTCTTCTGCCTGTCCTGTTAATGGACATTTTGAAACCATCATTAGATATAAACCAGCCCTGTCTGTACCAGTGCTGACAATGAACAGTCAGATTGTCTGCATTAGACAAAAAACAGCCTTGCCTGAGCCTGTCCTGATACTGTGCAGTTAGACCCCCCTTATATATGCTACGAACCCAAACCGCAGCTGAGACAGTGACCCCCATCATTCTATTTTGGCCCTGTCCTGCTAATGGGCTCTAAGACCACTGACAGTAGTAAACATAAATCCAGCTTCTGAGCCTGTCCTGGTAATGTGTGTCACACCAACCATCTAAATACATATGAGCCTGTCCTGAATCTGATAACATGTCACATCAACCATCTAAAACCGATATGAGCCTGTCCTGATAACATGTAACATCGACCATCTAAAACCGATATGAGCCTGTCCTGATAACATGTGTCACATCAACCATCTAAAGCAGATATGAGCCTGTCCTGATAACATGTGTCACACCAACCATCTAAAGCAGATATGAACCTGTCCTGATATTGATAACATGTATCATCAGCCATCTAAAACCGATATGAGCCTGTCCTGATAACATGTGTCACATCAACCATCTAAAGCAGATATGAGCCTGTCCTGATAACATGTGTCACACCAACCATCTAAAGCAGATATGAACCTGTCCTGATATTGATAACATGTATCATCAGCCATCTAAAACCGATATGAGCCTGTCCTGATAACGTGTGTCACACCAACCATCTAAAACCGATATGAGCCTGTCCTGAAAACGTGTGTCACCTTTTGCAGTGTATGACAGGTGCCTGGGGGCGGGGGTTAATAGTTTTGGGTTTGGTCTCTCTGCCTTCCTCATACTTGGCCATTGATGGCTCAGAGGACATTCCAGCTCGTCCAGCTCAGCCCCAGCATCTGCTGCGCCTGAACCCAGAGAGACCGCCAGGATGGCAACCGTGGGGCAGATCATCTTCAGGATGTAAGTGAGGTGTCTGGGCAGGGGTCAAGTCCTGGGAAAAAAAGTGAGGGAACTCACCCACGAATTCCACAACCCCCATTACCTTAAGAAAATATATATATATATTACGAGTATAGCAGTGCGTGCCGGTGATACCATTTTTATGGGGTTAACTTTACATTTAAAAGACAAGCTTTCAAGAGTGTAACCTGGAATCTATACTGATCAGTGAAAGGTATCACTACGTACAGGTATACTCGTGATTGTGGCAACTGGACTAACGCATTTTATATATAATCTATCTATATATATATATATATCCAGGCACAGCCCCCCAGAATTATATACACAGCGCTGATCCTCCAGAATAACATACACAGCGCTGAGCCTCCAGAATAATATACACAGCACTGAGCCTCCAGAATAATATACACAGCACTGAGCCTCCAGAATAATATACACAGCACTGAGCCTCCAGAATAATATACACAGCACTGAACCCCCAGAATAACATACACAGCGCTGAGCCTCCAGAATAATATACACAGCACTGAGCCTCCAGAATAATATACACAGCGCTGAGCCTCCAGAATAACATACACAGCACTGAGCCTCCAGAATAATATACACAGCACTGAGCCCCCAGAATAATATACACAGCGCTGATCCTCCAGAATAACATACACAGCGCTGAGCCTCCAGAATAATATACACAGCGCTGAGCCTCCAGAATAACATATCACACACTGAGCCCCACCAGAAATATATACAGCGCTGAGCGGCCTCCAAGAATAAATATACAGCACTGAGCCCCCAGAATATATACACAGCACTGAGCCCCCAGAAATAAACATACAGCACTGAGCCCCCAGAATAATATACACAGCACTGAACCCCAGGAATAATATACACAGCACTGAGCCCCCAGAATAATATACACAGCACTGAGGCTCCAGAATATAATAGCACAGCACTGAGCCCCCAGAATAACAACCCATGACACAGCCCCCCCACAGAATAATATACACAGCACTGAGCCCCCAGAATAATATACCACAGCACTGAGCCCCAGAATAATATACACAGCGCTGAGCCTCCAGAAATACATACACAGCACTGAGCCCCCAGAATAATATACACAGCGCTGAGCCCCCAGAATAACATACACAGCACTGAGCCCCCAGAATAATATACACAGCACTGAACCCCCAGAATAATATACACAGCACTGAGCCCCCAGAATAATATACACAGCACTGAGCCTCCAGAATAATAATACACAGCACTGAGCCCCCAGAATAACATACACAGCACTGAGCCCCCAGAATAATATACACAGCACTGAGCCCCCAGAATAATATACACAGCACTGACCCCCAGAATAATATACACAGCACTGAACCCCAAGAATAATATACAACAGCACTGAATCCCCAGAATAATATACACAGCACTGAGCCCAAGAATAATATACACAGCACTGAACCCCAGAATAATATACACAGCGCTGAGCCTCCAGAATAACATACACAGCGCTGAGCCTCCAGAATAATATACACAGCACTGAGCCTCCAGAATAATATACACAGCACTGAACCCCCAGAATAATATACACAGCACTGAGCCCAAGAATAATATTACACAGCACTGAGCCCCCAGAATAATATACACAGCACTGAGCCACCAAGAATAATATACACAGCACTGAGCCCCCAGAATAATATACACAGCACTGAGCCCCCAGAATAATATACACAGCACTGAGCCCCCAGAATAATATTACACAGCGCTGAGCCTCCAGAATAATATACACAGCACTGAGCCCCCAGAATAATATACACAGCACTGAGCCCCAAGAATAATATACACAGCACTGAGCCCCCAGAATAATATACACAGCACTGAACCCCCAGAATAATATACAAGCACTGAGCCCCAAGAATAATATACACAGCGCTGAGCCTCCAGAATAATATACACAGCACTGAGCCTCCAGAATAATATACACAGCACTGAACCCCCAGAATAATATACACAGCACTGAGCCCCAAGAATAATTACACACACTGAGCCCCAAGAATAATATACACAGCACTGAACCCCCAGAATAATATACACAGCACTGAACCCCAGAATAATATACACAGCACTGAGCCTCCAGATAATATACACGCACTGAGCCCCAACAATAACATAATAACATGCACAGCACAGAGCCCCCATAATAATATACACAGCACTGAACCCCAAGAATAATATACACAGCACTGAACCCCAAGAATAATATGCACAGCACTGGTTATATGGATATATTTTCCCCAGTTCACATGGATATAATTGCCCCAAGCTCTCATGGATATAATTGCCCCAGCTCTCATGGATAATGCCCCAGGTCTCATGGATAATGCCCCAGGTCTCATGGATATTGCCCCCAGCTCTCATGGATAATGCCCCCAGGTCTCATGGATAATGCCCCAGGTCTCATGGATATTGCCCCCAGGTCTCATGGATAATGCCCCAGCTCTCATGGATAATGCCCCCAGCTCCCAGGCCACGTGTTTCCTGCTTCAGCGGCCGCTGACAGGAAGTGCAGCCGCTCGCCTGGGATCTATGAAACAGCCAGGCGAGCGGCTCCACTTCCGGTCACCGGCCGTTATAATAGGAAGCATGCGGCCGCCGGCAATGTGCGGCGGCCGCCTGCTAAAGCGTTCGGGCTCGGGCCACAGCGGGAACGCTGCGTTCCCGCAGCGTTCCCGCTGTTGGAGAAGTGCGGGTACTCCGTTCCCCCGCATTCCCTCTCGACTCGAGCCCTGGGTCTGGTGCAGATTTTCTCAGAGTGTGAGTGAGGGGTCTGGGGCAGATTATCTCAGAGTGTGAGTGAGGGGTCTGCGGGGGCAGATTATCTCAGAGTGTGAGTGAGGGGTCTGCGGGGGCAGATTATCTCAGAGTGTGAGTGAGGGGTCTGCGGGGGCAGATTATCTCAGAGTGTGAGTGAGGGGTCTGGGGAACATTATCTCAGAGTGTGAGTGAGGGGTCTGCGGGGGCAGATTATCTCAGGGTGTAAATGAGGGGGTCTTGGGGGCAGATTATCTCAGGATGTATTACCGCCACTCTCTGCGTAGTGTGCGCCCCTAATGACATAGTTACCCGCCGCGCTCCGCTCCGCGCAGTATCGCCTCTGTTTTGGTGTCATTTTATGGGCAGTAAATATCTGGCTGTGATTGATTATCTGAGCTCGTTATGCCGGGTTTCGTGTTCTGCATGAGCTGCGCTGTGTGTGTGCTGTGTGCGTGTGCCCCGAGGGAACATCTGTGTGTGTGTGCTCTGCACAGGGCCCTGTGAGCGGACAGATTTATTCACACAGATTACAGGGCAGGGATTCTTTACCCTGAAAAGAACCGATCACACAGGAAAAGCAGGATCCGCCGCTCCCTGAATTTTGCCCTGCAGCTCGAACTGAAGAAATATCCGCACACACACAGCACCCTCAGCCGTGCGACCCGCCATCCCGTCTGTGACCACATATTTGATATGCAATAACAGTATATTCCGGATATAATAGTTACTGTGGGATAACAGAATATTCCGGATATAATAGTTACTGTGGGATAACAGAATATTCCGGATATAATAGTTACTATGGGATAACAGAATATTCCGGATATAATAGTTACTATGAGATAACAGAATATTCCGGCTATAATAGTTACTATGAGATAACAGAATATTCCGGATATAATAGTTACTATGGGATAACAGAATATTCCGGATATAATAGTTACTATGAGATTACAGATTATTCCGGATATAATAGTTACTATGGGATAACAGAATATTACGGATATAATAGTTACTGTGGGATAACAGAATATTCCGGATATAATAGTTACTATGAGATAACAGAATATTCCGGATATAATAGTTACTGTGGGATAACAGAATATTCCGGATATAATAGTTACTGTGGGATAACAGAATATTCCGGATATAATAGTTACTGTGGGATAACAGAATATTCTGGATATAATAGTTACTGTGGGATAACAGAATATTCCGGATATAATAGTTACTATGAGATAATAGAATATTCCGGATATAATAGTTACTATGAGATAATAGAATATTCCGGATATAATAGTTACTATGGGATAACAGAATATTCTGGATATAATAGTTACTATGGGATAATAGAATATTCCGGATATAATAGTTACTATTGGGATAAGAGAATATTCCGGATATAATAGTTACTATGGGATAACAGAATATTCTGGATATAATAGTTACTATGAGATAACAGAATATTCCGGATATAATAGTTACTATGTGATAACAGAATATTCCGGATATAATAGTTACTATGCGATAACAGAATATTCTGGATATAATAGTTACTATGGAATAACAGAATATTCTGGATATAATAGTTACTATGAGATAATAGAATATTCTGGATATAATAGTTACTATGGGATAACAGAATATTCCGGATATAATAGTTACTATGAGATAACAGAATATTCTGGATATAATAGTTACTATGAGATAATAGAATATTCTGGATATAATAGTTACTATGGGATAACAGAATATTCCGGATATAATAGTTACTATGAGATAACAGAATATTCCGGATATAATAGTTACTATGGGATAACAGAATATTCCAGATATAATAGTTACTATGGGATAACAGAATATTCCGGATATAATAGTTACTATGGGATAACAGAATATTCCGGATATAATAGTTACTATGATATAACAGAATATTCCGGATATAATAGTTACTATGGGATAACAGAATATTCCGGATATAATAGTTACTATGAGATAACAGAATATTCCAGATATAATAGTTACTATGGGATAACACAATATTCTGGATATAATAGTTACTATGGGATAACAGAATATTCCGGATATAATAGTTACTATGGGATAACAGAATATTCCGGAAATAATAGTTACTATGGGATAACAGAATATTCCAGATATAATAGTTGCTATGGGATAACAGAATATTCCGGATATAATAGTTACTATGGGATAACAGAATATTCCGGATATAATAGTTACTATGAGATAACAGAATATTCCGGATATAATAGTTACTATGGGATAACAGAATATTCCGTATATAATAGTTACTATGGGATAACAGAATATTCCAGATATAATAGTTGCTATGGGATAACAGAATATTCCGGATATAATAGTTACCATGAGATAACAGAATATTCCGGATATAATAGTTACTATGGGATAACAGAATATTCCGGATATAATAGTTACTATGAGATAACAGAATATTCCGGATATAATAGTTACTATGGGATAACAGAATATTCCGTATATAATAGTTACTATGACATAACACAATATACCGGATATAATAGTTACTATGGGATAACAGAATATTCTGGATATAATAGTTACTATGATATAACACAATATTCCGGATATAATAGTTACTATGATATAACAGAATATTCCGGATATAATCGTTACTATAATATAACACAATATTCCGGATATAATCGTTACTATGAGATAACAGAATATTCCGGATATAATAGTTACTAAGGGATATCAGAATATTCCGGATATAATAGTTACTATGGGATAGCAGAATATTCCAGATATAATAGTTACTATGGGATAGCAGAATATTCCGGATATAATAGTTACTATGGGATAGCAGAATATTCCAGATATAATAGTTACTATGGGATAGCAGAATATTCCGGATATAATAGTTACTATGGGATAGCAGAATATTCCAGATATAATAGTTACTATGGGATAGCAGAATATTTCAGATTTCATTTATAAAGTATTTTACCAGGAAGGATACATTGAGATTTCTCTCATTTTCAAGTATGTCCTTATAATAGTTACTATGGGATAACAGAATATTCTGGATATAACAGTTACTATGGGATAACAGAATATTCTGGACATAATAGTTACTATGATATAACGGAATATTCCGGATATAATAGTTACTATGATTTAACAGAATATTCCGGATATAATAGTTACTATGATATAACAGAATATTCCGGATATAATAGTTACTATGGGATAACAGAATTTTCCGTATATAATAGTTACTAAGGGATAACAGAATATTGCGGATATAATAGTTACTATGGGATAACAGAATATTCCAGATATAATAGTTACTATGGGATAACAGACTATTCCGGATAATAGTTACTATGAGATAACAGAATGTTCCAGATCTAATTTATAAAGTACTTTACCAGGAATGATACATTGAGATTTCTCTCATTTTCAAGTATGTCCTTATATTAGATACTATGGGATAACAGAATATTCCGGATATAATAGTTACTATGGGATAACAGAATATTCCGGATATAATAGTTACTATGGGATAACAGAATATTCCGGATATAATAGTTACTATGGGATAAGAGAATATTCTGGATATAATAGTTACTATGCGATAACAGAATATTCTGGATATATAGGTACTATGATATAAGAGAATATTCCGGATATAATAGTTACTAGGGGATATTAGAATATTCCAGATATAATAGTTACTATGGGATAATAGAATATTCCGGATATAATAGTTACTATGGGATAACAGAATATTCCGGATATAATAGTTACTATGGTGTGACGGAACCATTCTCTTCTGCCTGTCCTGACTCTCCAGACACCCCTTCGTTGTGGTCAGCCTGGCTACTGGGAGCGCTGTCCTCAGCGCCTCGAGCAGCTTGACCCGCCTGCTTCTGTTCCTCTGCCCTGGAGCCGTTAGGAATTTCCAGAAGGCCACTCGGTGCCTTCTGAGGTTGAGTGTATTGTAGCGTCGCTGAAATAAAACACCAGACGCGGCTGTATGCTTTAAAACAGGATTCTCTCTCTGTCTCTGATAGTTCTGACTTTTAATGAACAAAAATGCCACCATTTATGCTGAAATCCAACAGCCATAATTTGCATAAATGACGCACGTCGTCCTACTAAAATGCTAATTACATTATGTCAGATAGGTATTTATAATAAACATTCTTTACATTCTTTAGCCTTTAGCTCTCACAACATTTGCATAATCCATTGTTCTAACACATCAGATTAAAGACAAACACTATCACAGATCCCTTGAATTAAACATGCAGCCAGATAAGGGGGAAAGCCCTGTTGCATAAATTACACAACAGTAAAGCTTGTTTATTGGCTATACAAAAACACATTTACCTACAAGGAATATAAGTATTTAAAACTAAAGTTACGCCATTTTACACTAAACTAATTTAAACTAAAACCAAACGATGTAAAATATATTTAAAATCTCACGATACAATTGAACATAAAGTCTCTTGGGGTTTGAAGCATGGAGCGTTACATCAGCTCCATGACTTATGGGATAACAGAATATTCTGGATATAATAGTTACTATGGGATAACAGAATATTCCGGATATAAAAGTTACTATGGGATAACAGAATATTCCGGATATAATAGTTACTATGCGATAGCAGAATATTCCGGATAGAATAGTTACTATTGGAAAACAGAATATTCCGGCTATAATAGTTACTATGAGATAACAGAATTTTCCGGATATAATAGTTACTATGGGATAACAGAATATTCCAGATATAATAGTTACTATGGGATAACAGAATATTCCGGATATAATAGTTACTATGGGATAACAGAATATTCTGGATATAATAGTTACTATGTGATAACAGAATATTCCAGATTTAATAGTTACTATGGGATAACAGAATATTCCGGATATAATAGTTACTATGATATAACAGAATATTCCGGATATAATAGTTACTATGTGATAACAGAATATTCCGGATATAATAGTTACTATGATATAACAGAATATTCCGGATATAATAGTTACTATGATATAACAGAATATTACGGATATAATAGTTACTATGGGATAACAGAATATTCCGGATATAATAGTTACTATGGGATAACAGAATATTCCGGATATAATAGTTACTATGGGATAACAGAATATTCCGGATATAATAGTTACTATGGGATAACAGAATATTCCGGATATAATAGTTACTATGGGATAACAGAATATTCCGGATATAATAGTTACTATGGGATAACAGAATATTCCGGATATAATAGTTACTATGGGATAACAGAACATTCCGGATATAATAGTTACTATGGGATAACAGAATATTCCGGATATAATAGTTACTATGGGATAACAGAATATTCGGATATAATAGTTACTATGGGATAACAGAATATTCCGGATATAATAGTTACTATGGGATAACAGAATATTCCGGATATAATAGTTACTATGAGATAACAGAATATTCCGGATATAATAGTTACTATGGGATAACAGAATATTCCGGATATAATAGTTACTATGGGATAACAGAATATTCCGGATATAATAGTTACTATGGGATAACAGAATATTCCGGATATAATAGTTACTATGGTGATAACAGAATATTCCGTATTTAATAGTTACTATGGGATAACAGAATATTCCGGATATAATAGTTACTATGGGATAACAGAATATTCCGGATATAATAGTTACTATGGGATAACAGAATATTCCAGATATAATAGTTACTATGGGGTAACAGAATACTCCAGATATAATAGTTACTATGGGATAACAGAATATTCCGGATATAATAGTTACTATGGGATAACAGAATATTCCGGATATAATAGTTACTATGGGATAACAGAATATTCCGGATATAATAGTTACTATGGGATAACAGAATATTCCGGATATAATAGTTACTATGGGATAACAGAATATTCCGGATATAATAGTTACTATGAGATAACAGAATATTCCGGATATAATAGTTACTATGGGATAACAGAATATTCCGGATATAATAGTTACTATGGGATAACAGAATATTCCGGATATAATAGTTACTATGATATAACAGAATATTCTGGATATAATAGTTACTATGGGATAACAGAATATTCCGGACATAATATTTACTAAAGGGGTTATTCAAAGAGGTGCGAATGGCTGCCGAAACGTAACCGAACGCTGAAAATCAGCAATGCTTCGTCTAATCAGAGAACACAAACCAGCAGTGAAAAGTTGCCGAATTGCCCTGCCATTCGGTGGCTTCATTCCACAGGTTTATTCAGGCAAATCCCATAGGCTTCAATGTTAAAAATATTCCCGTTTTAATTCGATATCTAATAAACCGTTTATTATAAAATTCTGCAGTAAAGAGTTTCGTTATTTCTAGATTTTTAGGATCTTTTAAGCATTTTTTACGGGATTTTTTTAAAAAAAAAGGTTACCGATTTTGGCCCCTATTACATTCTTCACGCCAACGGTAGCGCTCACGCAGTGAGCTGCGGTATCTGCCACATATTACAATCCAAGCGCAAACGGGTTAAAAACCCCGTTTGCGTTTGGGACCTCGGGCTGTTCAGCGCGAGCTCACTGCACTTTGCGCTCCCTATACTTAACAGCGCAAAGCGTTAATCAGCGCTGGATTACAATGTACCAGCGCTGATTAACGCCTGGCTCTGGTCAATGAAAAGTTAACCAGAGCCAGGACCTGGTGTTAACGGATTCCGCTGATGCAGAATCCGTTAACACCAGCTTAAAAATAATAAAAAAATATCCCATACTTACCCTCCATCCCACGGCGAGGACTGCGGCTCCGGTCGCCTCCTCCGGCCGGCGGGAGCAGGGAGAGACGGGGGAAAAAGTCCCTTCTGTCATTCCCTGCATATCCCTACGCCGACAGGCCGGATCTCGCGATACGAGATCCGGCTGGTCACGTGACCGGCAGAGAGGAGCTCAACTTTGGACTCCATTGAGAGGATGCGCGTGGCTGCGCTCAGTGCTGCAGCGCGCATCCTGATTTTTAACGCTCGCTAACAATGCAGGCAGCATTTTTTGCGCCTGCATTGTAGTCTGGCGTTAAAACGCGGGCGCAAGGGGGGAAACTGCGGGTGCAGTTTTTCCTCCCCTGCGCTCGCGTTTTAACTCCAGGAGCGTAATAGGGGCCTTTTTTCTTTTTTCTGTAACATCTTTTTTCTGTAACAGCCTATGACGGAATGGGATGTTGTTCCGCCTGCGGGTGTGCTCAATCTGCGTGACCCCTTCGCTTACCGCTGGCCCGACTACCGAGTGACGCGCACTCGGCGTCTCGTGCGGCCTGGCGTGACCCTGGGGAAGGGTTAGCGGGCGGTGGAGGGGACCCCTGCCTAGAACCAGCCCGACCACTGAGCCATACGGCACTCAGCGTCCCGAGCAGCTGGTTCACTGACCTTGTGGGTGTGGAGTGCGTCTGCGGGCGGCCGTGCGAATCTGGGGATCGGATCTGCCGCAGAGGAATATTCGGATCTGATTGCGGAGGAATATTCGGATCTTTAAACGGATGAATCTTCGGATCTTACGGGAGCGGCTGAATCTTCGGATCTGATCACCGCTCACTTGGTATACCGAAGCGCGGTACGCGGCCGCGCCTTCGGTTCGGATCTTAAGTCCGTTCTGATCTTAAGTCCGTTCTGATCTTAAGTCCGTTCTGATCTTAAGTCTGGACACCGCACCCTGAGACCGCGCGGGATGCTCAGACAGTATATGCGGCGGAGAGTAAAGGACATCAGGCGAGGCTGGATGCACTGGAAAATCTGAGTTTATTTTTCACATCACACGCATTTATCACTTTACACACTTATGAATACAATGGGGATCCCTGCCCGCCCACACAAGTCCCATTGGCCCTCGCTGGCAGGAGGCACCCGGGCCCCGATTCGTATTGGCCATTACGAATCGGGGAGTTGCCGATTCGGCCATTTTAAGATCCGAATATTCTGATCTGAACCACGAGGCGATCAGAAAATGGCGGCGGGCGTGGCAGACAAAGGGAAAATACATTTCGCAATACCAACGGGGAACACTTTATTT
The DNA here is from genome assembly GCA_009667805.1 of Leptobrachium leishanense. Lineage (NCBI taxonomy): Eukaryota > Metazoa > Chordata > Amphibia > Anura > Megophryidae > Leptobrachium > Leptobrachium leishanense. Next base: position 27,023 of record RXON01005210.1, read on the forward strand.
ACACCACACAATAATCACATCTAATAAAAGTACTTGTAAAACTAGGTGCGTGCCACCACACCCAAGTGTCCAAAGCCACCACTGTCACTGTGCACCGCCCCTGGCTGAGGGTGCTGGGCCATTCCGTGACACTCCTCCCCCTCCCCCAGTTCGACGCACCTGGTCTGACCCCACCGGGTCATACCGGGGAAGTCGGTGCTCCCAGGCCCATAGTCAGTCTGGGGAGGCCGAGTCACCAGGCCTCTCCATTTGGCCTTGCGGCCGTGCCAGCTTGGTCGGGACCCCATGTCCTTGGAGTTTCCCCGGCTGGGCGAGAGGACATACGTCGGGGCCGGCGTGCCTCCTGTGTCCCCTCCAGGGCTACCACTCACCCGGGGAACCCGGGTGCTAAATGCACACGCCCGGGTGCCCAGGTCAACCGTGGGACGAAACCGTGGCTGCGTGAGGCCCCCCCTCCCAAGGGTTGCCGAAATGGGCAGAGGCCAGCGGCGCTCTGCCCCGTTGCCAGCTCTTCCACTGGATGGCCAGGTACGGACACGGCAACCGAAGGAGCAAGTGGGGCCAAACCTGACTGCTCTTCCTGGTAGCCGACAAGGGAGACAAATGGATGCAACCGCAGTTGCACGGGGTCATCCTCACTCTGCCCCTCGGGGCAAGTTGGGAGAAACGGGCAGAGGCCAGCGGCGCTCTGCCCTGGTGTCAGCTCTTCCGCTGGGTGGGGATCTCCTTGCAGGAGGATGGTTTCTTTCCCCCCCAGGCCCATCAGCAGTTGCGCACAACCCAGCCCGGGGGAACCATCTGTCTGCCCCACCTGGCAGACTGTGGGTGGTGGGCAGAGGCCAACAGCGCTCTGCCCCGTGGCCAGCTCTACAGCTGGGGGAGGATCTCCTTGCTGAAGGATGGTTACTTCACCCCCCGGGGCAAACAATGGTTGCGCACAACCCAGCCCGGGGGACCATCCGTCTGCTCCTCCTGGCAGACTTTGAGTAGTGGGCAGAGACCAGCGGCACTCTGCCCCGTAGCCAGCTCTTCGGCTGGTTGGAGATCTCCTTGGGGAAGGATGGTCTCTTCACCCCCCGGCAAACAATGGTTGCGCACAACCCATCCCGGGGGAACCATCCGTCTGCTCCTCCTGGCAGACTTTGAGTAGTGGGCAGAGGACAGCGGCACTCTGCCCCGTAGCCAGCTCTTCTGCTGGTTGGAGATCTCCTTGGGGAAGGATGGTCTCTTCACCCCCCGGGGCAAACAATGGTTGCGCACAACCCATCCCGGGGGAACCATCCGTCTGCTCCTCCTGGCAGACTTTGAGTAGTGGGCAGAGACCAGCGGCACTCTGCCCCGTAGCCAGCTCTTCTGCTGGTTGGAGATCTCCTTGGGGAAGGATGGTCTCTTCATCCCCCGGGGCAAACAATGGTTGCGCACAACCCATCCCGGGGGAACCATCCGTCTGCTTCTCCTGGCAGACTTTGAGTAGTGGGCAGAGACCAGCGACACTCTGCCCCGTAGCCAGCTCTTCTGCTGGTGGGAGATCTCCTTGGGGAAGGATGGTCTCTTCACCCCCCGGGGCAAACAATGGTTGCGCACAACCCATCCCGGGGGAACCATCCGTCTGCTTCTCCTGGCAGACTTTGAGTAGTGGGCAGAGACCAGCGACACTCTGCCCCGTAGCCAGCTCTTCTGCTGGTGGGAGATCTCCTTGGGGAAGGATGGTCACTTCACCCCCCGGGGCAAACAATGGTTGCGCACAACCCATCCCGGGGAGACCATCCGTCTCCTCCCCCGCTGGACCCGTGGCCTCGGCCACCCTGTCCTCTTGCGGGGTGCAGGGGGTAACTTCCTCAGTCGAAACCCCCACGGGCACCCATGGGTCCGCCTCGGCCTCCCATAGGTCCCAAACCTGGGGACTGTCGACCTCCTCCGCCGACCCGTCCCACCACGGGGAGCTCAGACTCGACTGCGGAACGCCGTCCAACAGTCTCCGATAAGCCACCTCGAGCTCCCACTCTCGCTCGGCTAGGGACTCCAGCTCCTCAAACACCGAGTCCCTGCTGTCTGACGGGATCTCCAGTTCCCGTCGCTCCAGGATGTCTTCCATCCGCTCCTCGGTCTCCTCTCCAAACTCGGGGTCGGCGGCCATGCCCTCGTAGAGCAGCACCATACCCCCGTAGCGAGGCCCTGCAGTGGAACTGCCTCCAATAGGGCGCGCTGTCGGAGAGGCGGTCAGCCACCGGAGCGCGCGGTACTCGGCGTCCAGTGCGATCTCCTGCTGCACCAGCCTCCGGAGCTCGGCCTCCCACTCCTCTGGGGCCCGACCTTGCAGGAACGCTGCTCGCACATCGTACTGCACCCGATGGACGACAGCGTCGGAGGGAATGTACGCACCATGGCAGTCCCGCTCATGGTCCAAGGCCTCGTACCACAGTTCCTCTGTGGACCTCTGGTCCTGCTCCAGGCCCTCCGGCAGCTCTCTTGCCAACACGACCTTCATGTCGGCGAAGGTGCCAGCACAGGAGCACCGCTCCTCAACGGGGAATGTGGCGTCCTCAGATGCAGCTCCAGGCGGGCTGTGAGTCTTCATCCGAGGGTCGCGGGGATAAGTGACGTCCTCAATACAGGCTCCAGGCGAGCTGAGAGTCCCGCAAGCGTAGTCACTGGGGGTTGCAGATTCCCCAGGTGAAGCTCCAGTCGAGCTGTGAGCCTCGACCCAGGGTTCCACAGGGTAGGGTTCGGGGTCAACATAATCAGTCTCTGCTCCGCGGAGCTCTGCCAACCGCAGCTCGTGCTGGCGTTCCTTCTCCTGCTCAACTTCCCGGTAGAACTCCCGAATCACTTGATATCTGGCCCCCTCCACTGGGGCATCACCGAGCAGGGCAATCCGACGCCGCAACTCTCTGAGGCCAGCATCTTCCTCCACCTCTGCGCAGACAGGGCTGGGGACGGGCGTCGCCACCCCGTCCTTATCCATCCTGGTCAGTTCCTTGATCAGGGTCTTCCTCTTTTTGTTACCCGGCGTTCCTCCCCGGTTCTCCAACATCCCACGCAGGGTGTCCCGGTCATAATAGGTGTACACCACCATGGCGTAGGCCTCCTAGGGGTCTGCAGAGAGCGATCCCACCGCTGCCACCAGTATGACGGAATGGGATGTTGTTCCGCCTGCGGGTGTGCTCAATCTGCGTGACCCCTTCGCTTACCGCTGGCCCGACTACCGAGTGACGCGCACTCGGCGTCTCGTGCGGCCTGGCGTGACCCTGGGGAAGGGTTAGCGGGCGGTGGAGGGGACCCCTGCCTAGAACCAGCCCGACCACTGAGCCATACGGCACTCAGCGTCCCGAGCAGCTGGTTCACTGACCTTGTGGGTGTGGAGTGCGTCTGCGGGCGGCCGTGCGAATCTGGGGATCGGATCTGCCGCAGAGGAATATTCGGATCTGATTGCGGAGGAATATTCGGATCTTTAAACGGATGAATCTTCGGATCTTACGGGAGCGGCTGAATCTTCGGATCTGATCACCGCTCACTTGGTATACCGAAGCGCGGTACGCGGCCGCGCCTTCGGTTCGGATCTTAAGTCCGTTCTGATCTTAAGTCCGTTCTGTTCTTAAGTCCGTTCTGATCTTAAGTCCGTTCTGATCTTAAGTCCGTTCTGATCTTAAGTCCGTTCTGATCTTAAGTCCGTTCTGATCTTAAGTCTGGACACCGCACCCTGAGACCGCGCGGGATGCTCAGACAGTATATGCGGCGGAGAGTAAAGGACATCAGGCGAGGCTGGATGCACTGGAAAATCTCAGTTTATTTTTCACATCACACGCATTTATCACTTTACACACTTATGAATACAATGGGAATCCCTGCCCGCCCACACAAGTCCCATTGGCCCTCGCTGGCAGGAGGCACCCGGGCCCCGATTCGTATTGGCCATTACGAATCGGGGAGTTGCCGATTCGGCCATTTTAAGATCCGAATATTCTGATCTGAACCACGAGGCGATCAGAAAATGGCGGCGGGCGTGGCAGACAAAGGGAAAATACATTTCACAATACCAACGGGGAACACTTTATTTACACCACACAATAATCACATCTAATAAAAGTACTTGTAAAACTAGGTGCGTGCCACCACACCCAAGTGTCCAAAGCCACCACTGTCACTGTGCACCGCCCCTGGCTGAGGGTGCTGGGCCATTCCGTGACACAGCCTTTTTATTATCATTCATTGGATTTTATATGTAAATTTCAGACATTTTCTCTCAGTAGTTTCTTTGCAAACAGTGTTTCACTTTTCAAACATTCAAGCGTACTGTTTTGTTTTTTTTCACTCCATTTGTCTGTGGTGTCGGGTTTTTCCGGCGGCTGCTCTGTGCTGTGATCGGCTCCTGCATGGTTTTTTCTGTCGTGGCCAGCGGGTTTAATAAAGATGTTTTTGTGGGTTTCGGTGTGCATTCGCCTGGGTTTTGCAGTGAGTGTTCGGCAGGTTTTCGGCGGGTTTTCCCTGCATTACGGCGGCCCTGTGGTGCTTGCTGAATACACAACATGGTCGCCGAAATGGGATCGGCAAATCAAGCCGAAGTGGAGAGAACGAAAAGTCACCGAACGTGCGTTGACTTTTCGATTCTCTTTGAATAACCCTGTATGTGATAACAGAATATTCTGGATATAATAGCTAATACGAGATAACAGAATATTCCCGATAGACTTGTGCATGGCCGTTTTTTGTTTAGTTTTGTTTCTGATCTCTTTCATTATGTTTTTTTTTCCCCAGTTTGGTTACGTTTGGTATGTTACTGCAATTCGTATTTTTGGACCAATCTGAAATTATCGGTGGCCGGTTTTAGTTTTTCAGATTGACTTTGTTTTTATGAGTTATTTTGTTTTTCAGGTTGATTCGCATTTTGTTTGAGTTTTTTGTATTTTGGGATGACCGGTGTCATGGAGCTGACGTGGTGCTCCACGCTTCAAACCCCAAGAGACTTTATGTTCATTTATATTGTGTGATTTTAAATATATTTTACATCGTTTGGTTTTAGTTTAAATTAGTTTAGTGTAAAATGGCGTAACTTTAGTTTTAAATATACTTATATTCCTGTAGGTAAATGTGTTTTTGTGTAGCCAGTAAACAAGCTTTGCTACTGTGTAATTTATGCAACAGGGCTTTTCCCCTTATCTGGCTGCATGTTTGATTCAAGAAGTCTGTGATAGTGTTTGTCTTTAATCTGATGTGTTAGAACAATAGATTATGTAAATGTTGTGTGAGCTAAAGGCTAAAGAATGTAAAGAATGTTTATTGTAAATATCTAACTGACATAATGTAATTAGCATTTTAGTAGGACGATGTGCGTTATTTATGCAAATTATGGCTGTTGGATCTCAGCATAAATTGTGGCGTTTTGTTCATTAAAGAGACAGAGAGAGAGAATCCTGTTGGAACATACAGCCGCTTCTGGTGTCTCCTTCAACTACGCTACACTACACACTCAACCTCAGAAGGCACCGAGCAGCCTTCTGGAAATTCCTAACGGCTCCAGGGGAGAGAAACAGAAGCAGGCGGGTCAAGCTGCTCAAGGCGCTGAGGACAGTGCTCCCAGAAAGCCGGGCTGACCTCAACGAAGGGGTGTCTGGAGAGTCAGGACAGGCGGAAGAGAACGGTTCCGTCACAACCGGTATTTTGTTTTTCGGATCACGTAAATCAATGGTCAGGCCGCACCTTGAATATGCCGTGCAATTTTGGGCACCTGTCTTAAAAAAAGATATTATAGCGTTAGAAAAAGTGCAGAGACGGGCAACTAAATTAATAAGGGGAATGGAAGGGTTAAGTTATGAGGAAAGACTAACAAGCTTAAACCTGTTTAGTTTAGAGAAACGGCGCCTTAGAGGGGATCAGATAACCTTATATAAATATATACGGGGCCATTATCAACCATTGTCTGATAACCTATTCATTAACAGGACTATACATAGGACAAGGGGTCATCCATTTAGACTGGAAGAAAGAAAATTTAGCTTAAAGCATAGGAAGGGTTATTTTACGGTGAGAACAATAAAGCTGTGGAATTCTCTGCCTGTTGAGGTGGTTGGGTCAGAGTCTGTACAGACTTTTAAAAAACGACTGGATGACTTCCTGCAGACACAGAATATTAAGGGTTATAATATTTAATATGTGGGTAAAAGCTTCTTGATCCAAGGAGAAATCTGACGCCATCTGGGGTCAAGAAGGAATTTTTTCCCAGTATGTTGCATATTGGCGAGCATTTCAGACTGGGTTTTTTGTCTTCTTTTGGATCAACAGCAGTAGGTTATGTGGGAGAGGCTGAGCCCGATGGACGCATGTCTTTTTTCAGCCTATATAACTATGTAAAACTATGTAAAACGTTGTTTTTCGTTTTTATGAGTTATTTTATTATTGGTTATCTTGACATGTGAAACGGCTTACTACTACAATAGAATGAAAATACCAGACATACAAAATGATCCCATGGGTTTCAATTGATATAATATTCCCTGTTTTTATTAAATATTTATTCAACCGTTTATTTTTTTACTTGCAGCAAAATGTCTATTTTTTAGGATTTTTTTTGCCATTTTTCAGGATTATTTTTTTTAAAATGTTGTTTAATTGTTGTTTGTTTAATTTATTTTAAAGCAACGAGGCTTTTTTCCCCATAGGTCTCAACCAAAAAATATATCCCATTTTTATTAAATATTTCTTCCACCGTTTATTTTTTCACTTGCAGCAAGTAGTCTCTTTATTTATTTTTCAGGCATTTTTAGTAATTTTTTGGCTGAAATTTTATGTGAGTGAAATGCCCTGATTTTCAGTGTTTCAGTTCGCCATGGTGCGGTTCGGTGGCAGAGAAATTCTCCATAGAGAAGTAATGGTTAATTTATTCAAAAGATGCTAAAAGAACACCACCAAAATGTCAGTGAAATGCCCTGATTTTTGTGGTTCAGTTCAACAGTTTTATATGGCATATCCCTTGGGTTTCAAAGTAAAAAAATATTAACCGGTTTTATTAAATATTTATTCAACCATTTTATTTTTTACATTTGAAGCAAAAAGTCTCTTTATTTTGTTTGGATTTTTTTTAGCCATTTTTCGTTTTTTGGGGGGAAAAATTAGAGGTTTCCTTATTAATTTGAAAGCAAAGAGGCCTATAAATCCTTGCCTTCCTGTGCGTGTGTAAATCCTCCCTTCCTGTATTTATAGATCCTCCCTTTCCTGTATTTATAAATCCTCCCTTTCCTGTGGTTATAAATCCTCCATTTCATAGTCTATAATTTGAAAATTATATTGTGCTATTTTTTGAAGATACAATCACCGCTATGTATCGAGTTGGTTGATGTCATAGAGCCGCTAATGTTCACCGGTATCGATGTGTTTGCTGGCCCTCGCCTTCTGGTTATTCCCGTTTTCCCTAAGATCCCGGGCCTCGTATGCTTTTGCTGCGAACCCTAGGGAGTTGTTTTGTGTGAATTTGTGAGATATGTGTGCTTTTTCGTTTGTGTTTTTTTTTTTTTTTTTTTGCTGTGTGTGTTTTTTTGAGGTTTTTTGGGCCCCCGCCCTCTGGTAATAAGTTGGGTGAACTGGAGGAATATGTATTATACAATTAGGTACGCAGCGCTTTAATGCCTTTAAAATTGCATTTGACTTCCCTTAATGTTAAGGGTTTAAATTCACCGAATAAGTGCCGATTAAGGTTTCGGGAATTATGGAGACAAAGCATTGATATTGCTTTATTACAGGAGACACGTATATCGAAAACTGCTAATTTTCGATTATATGACATTAAATATCCTTTTTCGCATTCCTCCTGTGCACTCCCCAAAAAAAATGGAGTTTCTGTATTGATTCACCGTAACTGCCCTTTTAAAGTTGTGTCGTTTCATACTGATGACCATGGGCGCTATATCTTGTAGGCTTGTGCACCGATTTTTTTTTTGCATCCGAAAACACGAATCGGGAAATTTCGTGAAAATTCTGAAATTCCGAAACCCGAAACGCACATCCCTAATATCTTGGTAAAAGGCATGGTGGCCTCTCGTATGTTTACTATAATAAATGTTTATGCCCCTAATGTTCCTGAACAGGGGTTTTGGGATGACCTCGCCTCTATGGTGCGCCTATATGCCGAGGGTCAGATATTGATAGGGGGATTTTAATGCAGTACATTCACAGGCTATTGATAGATCGCATGGTGGGCCGTGTATTATGGGTAATAGACAAGACAGGATGTTGGGAGAATTTTTTCGTACTATGGATCTTATTGATGTGTGGAGGGTGCTCCATCCGTCTACTCGAGATTACACTTTTTATTCGGCACCCCACGCTTGTTATTCCCGCATTGATTGTTTTCAGATTTCAGCCAACGTGCTACCTATGGTGGAATCAGCCTCAATTGCTTTGATTGTATGGGCTGATCATGCCGAGGTGGGTTTGACATTGACTCTACCGGATATAGAAGGCTCCTGGTCATGGCGGCTGGGGCCTACCACCTTGCAGAACCCGGTTATTAGGGATGCAGTGCGGGAGGATATTGTACAGTATTATCAACTTAATACATCGCCAGAGATCCCAGTTGCTACCGGGGCGGACTGACAAGTCGGTCCGATCGGACCTCGGCCGAGGGCCCAGGCCTAGCTGAGGGCCCGGGCCCAGGGGCGGACTGAGCCATCGGGCACTCCCCGAGGGCCCCGATGGGAAGGGGGGCCCGGATTGGCCCTGCGGTCCAGGCAGGCACCTGGTCTCCCATTTAATTGGGCAGCGGGTGGGATCAATCTCCCACACGCTGCCCGGAAGTAAAGGCCCTGCGGAGGGGGGGTGGAGAAGGAGGGAGAAGAGGCTGCCAGACCAGCAGCTCACATGGGGAGATGCTGGCTCTGCCCCTTCCCCCTCCACTGCCGCTCGATGCAGAGCCTCGCCTGCTGTGCTGGATGTGTTCAGCATGTGCAGGGAGGGGGAGTCAACGGAGACAGACCAGGATTCTAACCTGTGAGTATAACAAGCAGGTGTGTGTGTGAGCAGTGTGAGTGTGTTTGAGCAGTGTGTGTGTGTTTGAGCAGCGTTTGTGTGTGTGTTTGAGCTGTGTGTGAGCATTGTGTGTGTGTGTGTGAGCACAGAGTGTGTGTGTGAGCAGTGTGTGAGCATTGTGTGTGTGTGAGCGCAGAGTGTGTGTGTGTGAGCAGTGTGTGCTGTGTGTGTGTGAGCTCAGAGTGTGTGTGAGTGTAGTGTGTATGTGTGAGCAGTGTGTTTGAGCAGTGTGTTTGAGCAGTGCGTGTGTGTGAGCGCAGAGTGTGTGTGTGTGAGCAGTGTGTGCTGTGTGTGTGTGAGCTCAGAGTGTGTGTGAGTGTAGTGTGTATGTGTGAGCAGTGTGTGTTTGAGCAGTGTGTTTGAGCAGTGCGTGTTTGAGCAGATTGTGTGTGTGTGAGCAGTGTGTGTGAGCGCAGAGTGTGTGTGTGTGTGAGCAGTGTGTGAGCTGTGTGTGTGTGCTGTGTGTGTGTGAGTGTTAGTTCAGAGTGTGTGTGAGTGTAGTGTGTGTGTGAGCAGTGTGTGTTTGAGCATAGTGTGTGTGTGTGAGCAGTGTGTGTTTGAGCATAGTGTGTGTGTGTGTGAGCAGTGTGTTTGAGCATAGTGTGTGTGTGTGTGAGCAGTGTGTTTGAGCATAGTGTGTGTGTGTGTGAGCAGTGTGTTTGAGCATAGTGTGTGTGTGTGAGCAGTGTGTGTTTGAGCATAGTGTGTGTGTGTGTGAGCAGTGTGTTTGAGCATAGTGTGTGTGTGTGAGCAGTGTGTGTTTGAGCATAGTGTGTGTGAGCAGTGTGTTTGAGCATAGTGTGTGTGTGTGAGCAGTGTGTGTTTGAGCATAGTGTGTGTGTGTGAGCAGTGTGTGTTTGAGCATAGTGTGTGTGTGTGTGAGCAGTGTGTTTGAGCATAGTGTGTGTGTGTGTGAGCAGTGTGTTTGAGCATAGTTGTGTGTGTGTGTGAGCAGTGTGTTTGAGCATAGTGTGTGTGTGTGAGCAGTGTGTGTTTGAGCATAGTGTGTGTGTGTGTGAGCAGTGTGTTTGAGCATAGTGTGTGTGTGTGAGCAGTGTGTGTTTGAGCATAGTGTGTGTGAGCAGTGTGTTTGAGCATAGTGTGTGTGTGTGAGCAGTGTGTGTTTGAGCATAGTGTGTGTGTGTGTGAGCAGTGTGTTTGAGCATAGTGTGTGTGTGTGAGCAGTGTGTGTTTGAGCATAGTGTGTGTGTGTGTGAGCAGTGGTTTGAGCATAGTGTGTGTGTGTGAGCAGTGTGTGTTTGAGCATAGTGTGTGTGTGTGTGAGCAGTGTGTTTGAGCATAGTGTGTGTGGTGTGTGAGCAGTGTGTTTGAGCATAGTGTGTGTGTGTGAGCAGTGTGTTTGAGCATAGTGTGTGTGTGTGAGCAGTGTGTTTGAGCATAGTGTGTGTGTGTGACGGTTATGCGTGTATTTCTTTTTTTGGGGGTTTAACCTGTTATGGGCGTGGCACAGGGGGCCCCAGGATCTCTTATTGCCCGGTTGCCCCATTAGTTGTCAGTCCGCCCCTGGTTGCTACATTATGGTCAGCTCATAAGGCAGTGGTGCGGGGGGGGGGGGGGAGGCTTTTATTAAACATGTTTCATACAGTAAAAAGATGAAGGCAGAAATGTAGGAACAATGGGCGCTTTGGACCTGCGTTCACTATCCCTCCGTGCTGCCCGAGGCCTGTGTTTGACACCAAAGACACGAGAATAATACTAAGAAAAAATAGCCTTTAGGCGCACGTGTAATGTAAGACAGCTATTGTACTGATATATATAAAACCAATTGGTGAACGCAAATGTGTTAACCAGGGATCCCTACAAGTAATGGATCTCTGCAATAGAGAGTTATAAATAAACTCTTCCACTTCTAGGTCAGGATGAAATACAAATGTTCATAAGTCTCTCTTTATAATCCCCCAGCTTCTGAGTAAAGTCTTCTTCTTTAACTGGCTCAGCAAGGCGTTCAAGCTCTAGGGTTCAGAGCCCGTATCCTGGCTCTGAGGGGGTACCCGCTTGTAGGGTGTTTTTGGCAACCCTTTGCCCTCTTGTGGATTCTCTGCCGTCCCGATCAGATCATTGGTGTAGAAGGAAAATAAGAAACTCCACCTTCTGACGGGTACGAAAAACTTTTAATTTCAAAGTAAAATATAAAATTGGAGTAAAAAGCATGAGTATATGCTGTTAAGACGCGTTTCGCCGAATAATTCGGCTTCATCAGTTAATAAACATTGTACATAACGATTCCTTTTTATATACATCAGTTGTAAGTGAAGTGGCCTCGATTTCGGTTGGCGTGCGTTGCACCATGGTTACTTCCGCGTTCCACCGTGGTTGTTTCCGCGTTCCACCATGGTTTCTTCTACACGCCGTGTAGCAGGGAGGCTGGTGTTAAAATGTTCAGAATTCTGGACATCTACCCTTATTGTAATGACTGTGGATGCTAATACATAGCTATTGGCACACGGATACCACCAGAGTCATTACATAAATGGCGTTATTTCTCCATCATTATTTTGCCTTTCTCCAAAAAAGTGGCGACATGGGTCCCTAAATGTGGAGTGCATTGGTCAGAGATATTTGATTCAGGTGATCGCTGTCGGCTTCATAAATCTAAACAAATAATCCTTTCATTTATATTATTGTTTATGATTAAATGGTCGAAAAAAGGCAGGGGGACTTAATCGTCATCATCTCAAGGACTCATAATCAGAGACATAGATTGACAGTCTCACTTCTCGTGCCTTCTGTGAATAACGTTCAACTTTTTATTACAGTATTTTAAAACCTGGATGCTGTCTTGAAAGTGATTTTGGGGATGATATAACTCAACGTGCTTAAAGGATGTCTAAAATTAGCTTAGGGTTGAGAAAATCGGAAGACTAAGAGGGAATAGGCGGTCTCATTTATATTAGATTTAGTGGGTTTTTCAAAAAATGGGGCACTGGAAACCACTTGATAAATAAAATCTATGTTAAAAAGGGGGGGTTTTAAACGGACTAGGTTTTTAGATGTGTCAAAACACACGCCTCGGGCAGCACGGAGGGATAGCGAACGCAGGTCCAAAGCGCCCATTGTTCCTACATTTCTGCCTTCGATCTGTTGTCTGTACACCTCTTGTAGGGACCGGGCAGCTACTATGGAATTCCGACAAAAATTCGGTATTTTAAAAGATTATTTTGGACCAATAAGTAGTCCAGAAAAAATGGACCGCACAGATGATTTAGAGATAAAGAAAAAAACTCTTGCTAGAGATCTCAAAAAAGAATTAAGGATAAAATGTGAAATTTTAACCTTAGAAAGGTACCTATTTGAAAAAATGGTTCCGAGAGATCTTAGATACTCCAAAACTCCATCTTTCGATCGAGACCACCAGCCATTTATGGATAACTGGAAAAAAATGTTAGAGAGTTTTTCAGTAAGCACTATGACGGCTGTCATAGAAAGAAGGAAGGAGCACCTTAAAGAACTTGACACCGCTATAAAAACAAGACATAATGAGCTGGTTGACATTTTAGAGAACGAGGCGATGCAATCAGTTATGTGCTTGGTGGAAGCAGATTTAAGTCGGTTAGAACAAGAAGTCATGACAAATAAACGTAAAAAATTCGAGCGTGACAGAAAGGACTACGAAACTAAATGTGTGTGGTTATGGGAGAAGGAGAACAAGAAAACTCCAGGGAAAAAATATAGAAACCAAAAAATATGGGACACTAGGACAATAGGAGATGGCAATGTCACCTACGAAAGAGCCCATCACTATGGCCAGATGAATAGAGACAGGCGCCCATGGAATAACTATCATCAACAAAGACGAACCCAGACATTCTGGAGACGGCCATATGAATCTAGGGAATATGAGCAAGGGACATATGAATCTCATCTCCAAGAAAAAAGAGAAATCCCCACCCCAGACAAAATAACTACGACCGAGGAAATAATTATGAAGATCGACAAGCACAGGAATGGAGATCCCCATACCAGAGGAGGACGCCTTCGAAAGGTAGGAAACAGTATATTGGCCATCACCAAAGCCAACATTCACAAAGAAGACAACCAAGATACCACCAGAAACCGGTAAAACCGAATTCCCCTAGACAAGGGCTCAATCACCAGGATTTTGGACAAATACAGATGATCCCCCTAAAAAATAGATTTCAGACACTCACTGATCGGGACAATGAGGTTTTTTAGGAGGACCAGAGAGGACTAGAAGACAGAATAGAAGAAGACTGGCAGGAATGGAAAACCCCAAGAAAAAGAACATATATAGAAGAAGAGGATGCAGAGCTGGTCTACAACGAAAGAAGAGAAAAGAAAAGAGGAAGATACGTAACGAAGTGGGAATATTCAACCTTACACCACAACCATTAACTGATGAAGAGGTAGCAGTCCTACAGAAAGGACTTAAATTTGCGCCCACCAGTAATCTGAATAGATTTAACACCTACAGTATATCGACCTTCAGAGATTTAAAAGATCATTATGCTTAAAAAAGTATTTTCTTAAAAATCCTTATGAAAGGACAGACAGTATTAGACTGTATAAGCATACACAACTTAAAGAAAAATCGACCTTTTTCCCCAAATCAATGATTTCAAATGAAATCAATTGCTTTGAAAAGATGGTCCTAACAGAAATGGAAAAACTGAAAATTCCAAAACAAGGGGGAAATATGACAATTCAAGAGAGGAAGGCCCTAAACAAACTCAAAACTGATCCAGAAAGGATCATTAAACCGGCGGATAGGGGGGGGGGGTTGTGATTATGAGTAGGGAATATTACGAGGAAGAAGCCAACAGGCTATTAAACGATCCCAAAACGTATAAAATATTGAACAAAGATCCAAGGGAGGAGATTGATAAACTCTTCCAAGATTACCTCAAACAAGGAAATGAACTCGGCATCCTGGATTCAAAAGAATATGAATACATGAATATCACTCATCCACAACTCCCGGTATTCTACTTTTTGCCCAAAATACATAAAAATCAAGAAAAACCACCGGGACGCCCCAATCATATCAGGGATCAATTCAATCTCAAGCCGTATCTCCAAGTATATCGACCATCAACTACAATCTTTAGTTACACAAACTCCAGCATATCTAAAAGATACCATTAATATACTCTAAATTTCGGAAGGAATACAATGGCAGGAAGACTATCATCTAGTAACATGTGACGTAAGATCTCTTTATAGCATAATTCCCCACCAAATAGGAACAAATGCAGTCCGCTCCTTTTTAGAAGCATCTAAATTATTTCTTCCAGAACAGATAGATTTCATCATAACTGGCATCAAATTAATGCTAGAGAATAACTTTTTTTGGTTTAAGGAGACATACTATTTACAAATAGAAGGAATAGCGATGGGAACAAAGTTCGCCCCAAACTACGCAAACTTATTCATGGCTGACTGGGAAAAATCTTGGCTTACCGAATGGCAGGAAAACCTAATCGTCTATAAACGTTATATAGATGACATATTCTTTATATGGGGAGGAGAACCTCTACTCCACAACTTCTTAGATGGCCTAAATCGGAACAACAGAAATATAGTCCTAGAAACCAACTTTAGTAGAGAGGAAGTCACCTTTCTGGATTTAAGCATCTATATTGAAAATCTGAAAATCAAATCAAAAACATTCTTCAAAAGGTGGATGTGAATAGCTTTATAGGAGTGGATAGTTGTCATCTTCCACAATGGCTAGAAGGTATACCCAAAAGCCAATTCATACACCTAAAAAGAAATTGTACAGAAGACACTAAATTTGAGGAACAAACGATCAAATTAACGGAAGACTTTAAAACCAAAGGCTATGACCAGGATAAGCTCTTAGAGACAAAACAACAGGTTGCACACATGGACAGACAAGATCTTTTGGAATACAAGACCCGATCAGGAAATAGCATCAAAGGGGTTCCTTTTATTTTTACCTATAATGCACAAAACTCCAAAATTCGTGGCATTATCCACAAATTTTGGCCAATTCTAAGGAAAGATCCGGCTCTAGAAACCGTTATACTTGAGATCCCCTCTATAATATGCAGAGGAGCCAAAAATTTGAAGACGGAACTAGTCACTAGCAATCCGTATATTGGGAAGAAAAGGAACTCATTTGGCATTCCTAATGGATTTCATGCCTGTGGAAATTGCCTTAATTGTAGAAATACAAAAAATCACAAGCATACCATCAAAGAATTTGAAGTGAACAAAGGAACTTTTAAAAATTAGAGATATGATCACGTGTTTCACTAGCCATGTGATCTACGTGCTAACCTGCCCATGTAACTTGATGTATGTAGGACGTACAACACGACCCTTGAACAAAAGGATTCAGGAACATATAAGAAACATCAAAAATGGCGTAGAAAACCACAGTGTTCCTTTGCATTTTAAAAGAATGCATAACTCAAATCCAGAGCACCTCCGCTTTATGGGCGTTAAGAAAGTATATAGAAATTGGAGGGGAGGTGACTACGAGAGGAAGATAGGGATGGAAGAGATGAAAACCATCTACGAGTTCAATACCCTAATTCCCCATGGCCTCAATTCAGATTTTGATTTGGTACATTTTCTAAAAACCTAGTCCGTTTAAAACCCCCCCTTTTTAACATAGATTTTATTTATCAAGTGGTCTCCAGTGCCCCAGTTTTTGAAAAACCCACTAAATCTAATATAAATGAGACCGCCTATTCCCTCTTAGTCTTCCGATTTTCTCAACCCTAAGCTAATTTTAGACATCCTTTAAGCACGTTGAGTTATATCATCCCCAAAATCACTTTCAAGACAGCATCCAGGTTTTAAAATACTGTAATAAAAAGTTGAACGTTATTCCCAGAAGGCACGAGAAGTGAGACTGTCAATCTATGTCTCTGATTATGAGTCCTTGAGATGATGACGATTAAGTCCCCCTGCCTTTTTTCGACCATTTAATCATAAACAATAATATAAATGAAAGGATTATTTGTTTAGATTTATGAAGCCGACAGCGATCACCTGAATCAAATATCTCTGACCAATGCACTCCACATTTAGGGACCCATGTCGCCACTTTTTTGGAGAAAGGCAAAATAATGATGGAGAAATAACGCCATTTATGTAATGACTCTGGTGGTATTTGTATGCCAATAGCTATGTATTAGCATCCACAGTCATTACAATAAGGGTAGATGTCCAGAATTCTGAACATTTTAACACCAGCCTCCCTGCTACACGGAGTGTAGAAGAAACCACGGTGGAACGCGGAAACAACCGCGGTGGAACGCGGAAGTAACCATGGTGCAACGCACGCCAACCGAAATCGAGGCCACTTCACTTACAACTGATGTATATAAAAAGGAATCGTTATGTACAATGTTTATTAACTGATGAAGCCGAATTATTCGGTGAAACGCGTCTTAACAGCATATACTCATGCTTTTTACTCCAATTTTATATTTTACTTTGAAATTAAAAGTTTTTTCGTACCCGTCAGAAGGTGGAGTTTCTTATTTTCCTTCTACACCAATGATCTGATCGGGACGGCAGAGAATCCACAAGAGGGCAAAGGGTTGCCAAAAACACCCTACAAGCGGATACCTCCTCAGAGCCAGGATACGGGCTCTGAACCCTAGAGCTTGAACGCCTTGCTGAGCCAGTTAAAGAAGAAGACTTTACTCAGAAGCTGGGGGATTATAAAGAGAGACTTATGAACATTTGTATTTCATCCTGACCTAGAAGTGGAAGAGTTTATTTATAACTCTCTATTGCAGAGATCCATTACCTGTAGGGATCCCTGGTTAACACATTTGTGTTCACCAATTGGTTTTATATATATCAGTACAATAGCTGACTTACATTACACGTGCGCCTAAAGGCTATTTTTTCTTAGTAAAAAGATGAAGTATAAATTGCTGGCCGAACTGCAACTCCAATTGACAGGTTTAGAGACGGCACACAAGGCTGCACCTTCTCCTGACTCTTTTGCCATGCTGCAGGCGGTTAGAAAGGATATAACTAAATTATTGGTGGAAGATGTTTGTAAGTCACTTTTATGGTCTAGGCGTTTTTTTTTATGATAAAGGTAATAAAATGGATACTTTGTTGGCGTCCCAGAGGGGAGAGAGACAGCCCTATTTCCTTGCGGGATGGAGCTGGCACTCTTCGACACTCCCCGGGAGAGGTCCAGCTGATCTTCACTGAGTTTTACCAGGGTCTTTATAACCACTCCCCGGCTCATTCTTTAACTGATAATGATCATTGCCAAAGGATAAGACAGTTTTTGCACTCTCTGCGTATACAGAAGGTGCGAGAAGAACAGATTCAATCTTTGGCCCTGCCTATCACGGATGAGGAACTGCGAGTAGCTGTTCTCTCCTTGAAGCCCCATAAAGCTCCAGGTCCTGATGGTCTCACTGCGGTTTATTAGAAGACATTCCTTTCAATATTAAAGCCCCATTTACTTTCTTTGTTTAATCATGTGCTGGGGGTGCACGATTTCATCATAGTGACATGCTGGCGTCTGTGGTTGTCCTTCCTAAACCTGGAAAGGATAATACTCTCCCTAATAACTACCGGCCCATTTCTTTAATTAACACAGACCTTAAATTATTTGCTAAGATAATGGCTAATAGGTTGAACCCTATGCTCCCATCTTTGATATATGTGGATCAGGTGAGTTTCATCCCCGGTCGGCAGGCTTATGATAACACGAGAAGGGCGGTGGATTTAATATGGTATGCATCGACTCAGGGATAACCCTCACTTTTTCTTTCTCTTGATGCCGGAAAGGCTTTTGACAGAGTTCAGTGGCCTTACCTGTTTCTGTTGCTTGAAGAGATGGGTTTTCCTGTGGAGTTTCGGGAAGCGGTGAAGCCTTGTATTTTTCACCTAGAGCTCAAATTTTAGTCCCTGGCACCTCCCCGCGACCTTTTTCCATCTTAAATGGAAACAAAGTAGCAAAACAAGAAGACATAGTCTTAGATTAGAGGGACAAAGGTTTAAAAGTAACATCAGGAAGCATTATTTTATTGAGAGGGTGGTTGATACATGGAACAGCCTTCCAGTAGAAGTGGTAGAGGCCAAAACAGTAATTGAATTTAAGCAAGCATGGGATAGGCATAAGGCTATCCTAAACAAAAGATAAATCCAGGTAAAGTATCCATGTAATTGGGCGACTAGATGGGCCGAAAGGTTCTTATCTGCCGACATTTTCTATGTTTCTAAGGCAGGGATGTCCTCTGTCACCTATACTTTTTGCCCTGACACTGGAACCCTTACTTTCCCAAATTAGATCTACACCGGGGATAAGCGGGATAGAAATGGCAGGATCATCTTATGTGTTGTCCGCTTATGCGGACGATTATTGTTGTCCCTTACTTCCCCTGACACTCATTCATGGCCGCACTGCAACCTATTTTAGATTCTTTTCTTACGCAGACAGGTTATAAGATCAATTTTGATAAATCAATAGCGCTGGCCCTCAGCATTCCTGAATCTACCCTGTCGACTCTTTCTGTCCGCTATGGCTTCAAGGTGGCTGAACGAAGTATAACATACCTAGGGATAAAACTAACGCATTCATATGACTCTCTGTATGATGCTAATTATAGATTGTTGTATGACAAACTGTGGGCGGAGCTGGGATCCTGGGACAAGGATTGCATTTTGCGGATCGGTAGGATCCACAGTATCAAAATGAATATTCTTCCGTGTCTCTTGTACCTCTTCCAGGCTCTCCCGGTTCCACTCGCAGAGGGTGACCTGAAAGACTTTCAAAGACATGTGTGTATTTTTGTATGGAAATATAAAAGACATAGAATAGCCCGAAGTGTTCTTCATGCCTCGCGACGGTCTGGAGGTTTAGGCCTCCCTGATTTCAGATCATATTATTTCGCAGCACAATTCGCCCAAGTGGTTGCAATGCATGCTCCAAGGGGCACTAGACGATGGGCGGACTTTGAATCTGATACTATGGCACCAGATACTCCCAGCCTGAAGTTATGGCTTCCTAAACATCATCGCCCAACATGCTCCTCTTCATGTCCGCCTCTCCTCCATACTATCCACTTATGGAATCGGTGGGCCACCAAGTATGGTTTGGTGCAACAACCTTCCCTGCTGACCCCATTGGATCGCAATATAGATTTCCCACCTGGGATGGACACTCGATGTTTGATGGGCCTGTGATCATACGAATAAGAGATATGTTTCATCAGGACCAGCCTTTTATGTTTGATGACTTAAACGCTAGATTCCATTTGCGGCCCGCTGACTTTTTTCGATATATTCAATGTCGAGCCTATGTCACGATACCTCGGATAAGGTCTGCTGCTAATAGCGCCATGACTTTTTTGGAACAAACGTGTCTTAAACGGAGCTCTCCACGAGGCCTTATTTCTCGGTTGGTTACAGCTATAACAACCACTAGGAGTCTCGATCCATTGCCATAGATGAGAGCCTGGGAACGCGAATTAGGTCAGATAGAAAATGAAGATTGGAAAGATATATGGGATTCTATCTATAAATCTTCTATTAATGTTGTACTCCAGGAACAATCTTACAAAACAATGATGAGATGGTATGTGACTCCATCCTTCCTTAATAAGATCAACAGAGCTGTCCCTGATACATGCTGGAGGAATTGTGGTGAGAAGGGTGCCCATGCCCACATGTGGTGGCAATGCCCCACTCCATTATTCAGCCATTCTGGGAGAGAGTTCGAATATTGGCCTCCGGAGTTCTGGCCTGTACTATACCGGTGGATCCATGGATATTTCTTACGGCGCGCTCAGTGGTGGATCTATCACAACATTATAATAGACTTCTTTCTAAGATTGTTTTGGCCGCTCGGAAAAGCCATGGCGGAATCATGGCGCTCGACAGAACCACCTCTATGGGGGAAGTGAAGCAAATAATTGAAGAGGTGAGAGTCATGGATTAGCTATCTGCCAGACTACACGGTACAATGAGAAGTTATCATAAGATATGGGGGGCATGGCTAGAAGTATATCCTAGGTAATCTTTTAAGTAGGCTTGTGCACCGATTTTTTTTTCGGTTCGGTTCGATTTTTCAGATTTTTAAACTTTTCGGTTCGGCTTGTTTCGACCGATTTCTGTTTCGATTCGGTTCAGCTCGACTCGTTTTTCGTGTACCTTTTTTTTCGGAATATCCACCATTTTCGTATTTTCGTGTCACTTTGCTCGTTTTTTGTATCGACTTTTTCGTAATTTTCGGAATTTTTTCGTTTTTTCGGAATTGTACATGTTTTCGGAATTCCGACCATTTTTCGTAATTTCGTGTCACTTTGCTCGTTTTTTGTATCGACTTTTTCGTAAGTTCGGAAATTTTTGTTTTTTCGGAACGTCTGTTCTCGTTTCAAAGCAATAAATTTCGATTTGACACATTTCAAGTCCATTCGAAAATTCCGAAAATATTTCGTTTCGGCTCGGAAAACTTTTCGGATCTGACATTTTCGGATCTAGAAATTTTCGGAAATTCGGCCGCATCCGAAAACACGAATCGGGAAATTTCGTGAAAATTCCGAAATTCCGAAACCCGAAACGCACATCCCTACTTTTAAGTTATGAGAGATCATTGAGATGTATTGAATATGTTGGAGGGGTGGGGCACCCCTTTTTTTTCTCTTTTTCTTTTTTTTTGTGTGTATGTTTAATATGTTGTGTGTTAGTATGTTTTTTTGCTGGTTTCTTGAGGCAAGATATTTGTCGAGTTATTATAAAACAAGGTGTATGGTTTATAAATAAAAGGGTGCGGTAATGTTTAAGTGCTGATGATAATATACTGATTGTATGGAATATTTTATATACCTTTTTGAAAATATAGAATAAAAAAATCCTCCATTTCCTGTGTGTTTAAACCTCTACTTCCTGTGTTTATAAATCCTCCCTTCCTGTGTTTATAAAACCTCCACTTCCTGTGTTTATAAAACCTCCACTTCCTGTGTTTATAAATCATCCATTTCCTGTGTGTGAATAAATCCTCCCTCCCTGTGTGTGTGTGTAAATCCTTTTATTCTGTGTGTATAAATCCTCCCTTTCCTGTGTTTATAAATCCTCACTTTCCTGTGTTTATAAATCTTCCCTTTCCTGTTTATAAATCATCCCTTTCCTGTTTATAAATGCTCCCTTTCCTGTGTTTATAAATCCTCACTTTCCTGTTTATAAATCATCCCTTTCCTGTGTTTATAAATCTTCCCTTTCCTGTTTATAAATCCTCCCTTTCCTGTGTTTACAAATTCTCCCTTTCCTGTGTTTATAAATCCTCCCTTTCCTGTGTTTATAAATCCTCCCTTTCCTGTTTATAAATCCTCCCATTCCTGTGTTTATAAATCCTCACTTTCCTGTTTATAAATCATTCCTTTCCTGTGTTTATAAATCCTCCCTTTCCTGTGTTTACAAATCCTCCCTTTCCTGTGTTTATAAATCCTCCCTTTCCTGTTTATAAATCCACCCTTTCCTTTTTATAAATCCTCACTTTCCTGTGTTTATAAATCTTCACTTTCCTTTTTATAAATCATCCCTTTCCTGTGTTTATAAATCATCCCTTTCCTGTTTATAAATCCTCCCTTTCCTGTGTTTATAAATCCTCCCTTTCCTGTTTATAAACCTTCCCTTTCTTGTGTTTTATAAATCCTCCCTTTCCTGTGTTTATAAATCCTCCCTTTCCTGTTTATAAATCCTCCCTTTCCTGTGTTTATAAATCCTCCCTTTCCTGTGTTTATAAATACACCCTTTCCTGTTTATAAATGCTCCCTTTCCTGTGTTTATAAATCCTCCCTTTCCTGTTTATAAATCCTCCCTTTCCTGTGTTTATAAATCCTCCCTTTCCTGTGTTTATAAATCCTCCCTTTCCTGTTTATAAATCCTCCCTTTCCTGTGTTATAAATCATCCCTTTCCTGTGTTTATAAATTCTCCCTTTCCTGTGTTTATAAATCCTCCCTTTCCTGTTTATAAATCCTCCCTTTCCTGTGTTTATAAATCCTCCCTTTCCTGTATATAAATCCTCCCTTTCCTGTGTTTATAAATCCTCCCTTTCCTGTTTATAAATCCTCCCTTTCCTGTGTTTATAAATCATCCCTTTCCTGTGTTTATAAATTCTCCCTTTCCTGTGTTTATAAATCCTCCCTTTCCTGTGTTTATAAATCCTCCCTTTCCTGTTTATAAATCATTCCTTTCCTGTGTTTATAAGCATTAACGTTTGCTGCGGTATTTACCGCATATTACAATCCAAATGCTAACGGGTAGGGATGTGCGTTTCGATTCGGAACGATTCTTTTTTTTCACGAATTGGTCCGATTCATGGCTTCGGATTCGGACGATTTTCCGAATTGGATCGAATCTGAAAACGGCAGATACGAAAAGATTTCCGATCCGGAACGAAATATTTTCGTAATTTCGTATGGACGTGAAATGTGTAAAATCGCAATTCATTTTCGTTCCATTCGTGATTTCGGTTCCATTTCGGTAATAAAGTGACTGTTACAATTTGGAAAACAATTAAAAAGTAACTTTTATTGATAATTTCTAAAAACCGCAAAAGACATACATACAAAGAAAAAAATTGGTGCGTATACTGAGCTGGCTACGTGCCAAATTCCCACTGTTTAACTGTTTGTAATTTATTTGCGGAACAGGGAACGATTCATACGCTCTTCAATACCGTTATAATTAATTCTATATTCTAAGGTTGCTTAACCTTCATTCACGACAAGTTTAGTAGACTCAATATAAAGCTCTCAACAGCGCGATAGAAATACTAATAAAAAAGTGCTGTGTTTATCGGCTGAGTTAACATTCCTCACGCAGTGATCCTTAGACTGTAGTATTTTATCCTGAGGGGACTTAGGGAAAGTTACGATATAGGTGTATGGGTGGAAACGAAATTTCATTATGGTGATTTATATGAATACTTATGCACTATATATCTAATCACGCTGATGAATGTCTGATGTAAAGGGTTAAAACGTATTAGCAACAAATGAATGTTAACTCAGCCAATAAACACAGCACTTTTTTGAATCGATCGGTGATTTTTAAATTACCATAATTAATGTACCATGGTGAACTAGTACAATTTATCACGCTGTTGAGAGTTTTATATTGAATATTTTTTCACGGAATGCGCAAAAACGGTCAGACGACGTGCATTTTCGGGCGTGATTTTATACGGATCGTCAATAAAACTCTTTTTGCGTCTGGACGTTATGTAGGCTGGAAATTAGCAGCGTCTGACATCTCCTAATCACGCACACACGCCGCTATGCCGCAGCTGCGCACTCAGTACGTCAGTACTAGCGGTTCAGCGTTCTCAGAAAAAAGCGTTCAAATTCCACTTGCGTTGCGCAGCCGGACTTTTGTGCGGCCGTACATCGTATATTGGCCGTCATTGCCCGTCATCTGCTTCTAGTGCGGCCGTAATTATGTGCGCCAGAACGCACGATAAAAGTGTGCTGGTCTGACCCCAGCCTTAGTCAAAACGAATAGACACTTTGAAATGAAAAACTCAAATTTCCGATATCACAAAAAAAAGTCGATATGAAAAACGAGCCAAAACGAACCGAACCGTAAATCGTTCAAACTGAAACGAACCGAACCGTAAATCGTCCGAAACGACCCAAAACTAAAATTAAAAAAATTCGAACAAACCGAAACGAACCGAAAAAAAATTGGTGCACATCTCTACTAATGGGTTAAAAAAAACATTTGCGTTTGATACCTTGTGCCTTGCAGCACGTGGTTACTGTACTTTGAGCTCCCTAAATTTAACATGGGGAGTGCAAAGTGTTAATCAGCGTTAGGATTACAAAGTCCCAGCGCTGATTAACGCCTGGCTCTGGTCAGCAAAAAGTTGACCAGAGCCAGAACCTAGTATTAACAGATTCTGCTTCTGCACAATCCATTAACACCAGCAAAAAAATAATAAAATATATATACCCATATGAGCTGGGGACAATCTATATCATGTGAGCTGGGGACAATATATATCCATGTGAGCTGGGGCCAATATATACCCATATGAGCTGGGGCAATATATACCCATATGAGCTGGGGCAATATATACCCATGTGAGCTGAGGGCAATATATACCCATGTGAGCTGAGGGCAATATATACCCACGTGAGTTGGGGCAATATATACCCATGTGAGCTGGGGCAATATGTACCCATGTGAGCTGGGGCAATATATATCCATGTGAGCTGGGGAAATATATACCCATTTGAGCTGGGGGCAATATATACCCATGTGAGCTGGGGCAATATATATCCATGTGAGCTGGGGGCAATATATATCCATGTGAGCTGGGGCAATATATACTCATGTGAGCTGGGGGCAATATATACCCATATGAGCTGGGGGCAATATATACCCATATGAGCTGGGGCAATATATATCCATGTGAGCTGGGGCAATATATACCCATATGAGCTGGGGGCAATATATACCCATATGAGCTGGGGGCAATATATATCCATGTGAGCTGGGGGCAATATATATCCATGTGAGCTGGGGGCAATATATCCAAGTGAGCTGGGGGCAATATATACCCATTTGAGCTGGGGGCAATATATACCCATTTGAGCTGGGGGCAATATATATCCATGTGAGCTGGTGGAAATATATACCTATTTGAACTGGGTGCAATATATATCCATGTGAGCTGGGGGCAATATATACCCATATGAGCTGGGGCAATATATATATGCATGTGAGCTGGGACAATATATACCAATATATAACTTGCAGACTGTGATGAGAATCTCAACAAGCAATCTCACTCCTGATTTCAAAAAAATTGTAGAAAAGTGTGATAGGATACGTTTTTCTCATTAAACTGGTTTAAAATTAAATGTGTGCTGCAGCTATAGATAATATGAACTTGGCACAATAAATAAAATTAATAAAACTACCACTATTTCATCATTTTATAAGGTGCGGCCCTCTGCTTACCTTCGCTCCCACAAAGTGGCCCCCGAGCCAAAACAAATGCCCACCCCTGCTTTAGTTGATACAATATATTTGCCATCATTATTCGTGCTATGATTTCAAGATAAGATACTGGTGGTCGATTGTCAATGCTAATAGCGCTATTTTTTTTTTTTTAAAAACGAAAAAAAATCAGAAAAAAATGCCTAAAAGAGCCTAAAAATACATACAGGGTTATTCAGAGAGAGGTGAAAACCAGTAGAGTACCGGAGAAGAGAAAATTCTAGTCAAAAGTGCCAATTTAGAAAGTGAGATAAATGGGAAATTTTTCTGGTTTGGCTATTTTGACCTAGAATTTTCACTTCTCCAGTCATTTTCCTGAGTTTCACCTCTCTCTGACTAACCCTGATAGACTTTTTGCTGCAGATTAAAATAATAAACGGTTTATTAGGTATTGGATTAAAACGGGAATATTTTTACATTGAAACCTATGGGATTCTCCTGATTAAACCTACCGAATGAAACCACTGAACAGCAGGGCATTTCACTGACATTTCTCTGCTGTTCAATGTGAATAGATTTACCATTGCTTCTCTATGGGGGATTTCACTGCCGCCGAACAGCACCTTATTTCACTGCCACCGAACAGCACCGTATTTCACTGCCACCGAACAGCACCGTATTTCACTGCCGTCGAACAGGCACCGTATTTCACTTCAGCTGAACAGGCACCGTATTTCACTGCCACCGAACAGCACCGTATTTCACTGCCGCAGAACAGGCACCGTATTTCACTGGCAATTCACCAAAAATTGGCAAACTACTTGCTCCCTGAATAGCCGAATGGGCACGAAATGCCACCGCACGGGGAAATTCACTGTTCGGTGCATTTTTAGGACAAGTTCGGATCTTTGTGATTAACCCTGTATGTTTTAGCTCCAAAGATGGCTCCGGAGCCCTATCCATGGTTCTGAAACTTTGTATTCAATGAATCCGATGTTTCAGTTCAGGACCATAGATAGCTTTTTCTGTAGAGCTCTCCACGGTTCTGAAACATTGTTTTCATTGCTAAACGCAGACGGACTGAAAAAAATTAATACAACTGCGTTTAGCAAAGAATAAAGAGCCTTGTTACTTTAAAATAAAGTAGGAATTCTTAAAATTAACCAAAAAAATCCCAAAATTCCTAAAAAATAATTAAATGAAGAGCCTTCTTGCTGCAAGTGAAAAAAATAAACTGTTGAATAAATATTTATAAAAACAGGGAACATTTTTTAACTTGAAACCTATGGGATTATTTTGGTACCAGCTGTATTTTTTTTTGAGGCAATGTAAGTCATGAACGTGTCCATCTAGCAAGGAAGCAACTTATGTTCTTCTTGTTCAAATCCAAGTGTGCGCTTCACTTCTCTTTCCTTGCAGGATTCATATGCTGCATTAATTATACTGCAGAGAGGAGCTTCCCAGCAGTGTGTGGATTCATATGCTGCAATAATTATACTGCAGAGAGATGCTTCCCAGCAGTGTGTGGATTCATATGCTGCATTAATTATACTGCAGAGAGGCGCTTCCCAGCAGTGTGTGGATTCATATGCTGCATCAATTATACTGCAGAGAGGTGCTTCCCAGCAGTGTGTGGATTCATATGCTGCATTAATTATACTGCAGAGAGGCGCTTCCCAGCAGTGTGTGGATTCATATGCTGCATTAATTATACCGCAGAGAGGCGCTTCCCAGCAGTGTGTGGATTCATATGCTGCATTAATTATACTGCAGAGAGGCGCTTCCCAGCAGTGTGTGGATTCATATGCTGCATTAATTATACTGCAGAGAGGTGCTTCCCAGCAGTGTGTGGATTCATATGCTGCATTATTTACACTGCAGAGAGGCGCTTCCCAGCAGTGTGTGGATTCATATGCTGCATTAATTATACTGCAGAGAGGCGCTTCCCAGCAGTGTGTGAATTCATATGCTGCATTAATTATACTGCAGAGAGGTTCTTCCCAGCAGTGTGTGGATTCATATGCTGCATTAAATATACTGCAGAGAGGCGCTTCCCAGCAGTGTGTGGATTCATATGCTGCATTAATTATACTGCAGAGAGGTGCTTCCCAACAGTGTGTGAATTCATATACTGCATTAATTATACTGCAGAGAGGTGCTTCCCAGCAGTGTGTGGATTCATATGCTGCATTAATTATACAGCAGAGAGGAGCTTCCCAGCAGTGTGTGAATTCACATGCTGCATTAATTATACTGCAGAGAGGTGCTTCCCAGCAGTGTGTGAATTCATATACTGCATTAATTATACTGCAGAGAGGTGCTTCCCAGCAGTGTGTGAATTCACATGCTGCATTAATTATACCGCAGAGAGGTGCTTCCCAGCTGTGTGTGAATTCACATGCTGCATTAGTTATACTGCAGAGAGGCGCTTCCCAGCAGTGTGTGGATTCATATGCTGCATTAATTATACTGCAGAGAGGCGCTTCCAGCAGTGTGTGGATTCATATGCTGCATTAATTATACCGCAGAGAGGCGCTTCCAGCAGTGTGTGGATTCATATGCTGCATTAATTATACTGCAGAGAGCGCTTCCCAGCAGTGTGTGGATTCATATGCTGCATTAATTATACTGCAGAGAGGCGCTTCCCAGCAGTGTGTGAATTCACATGCTGCATTAATTATACTGCAGAGAGGTGCTTCCCAGCAGTGTGTGAATTCATATCTGCATTAATTATACTGCAGAGAGGCGCTTCCCAGCAGTGTGGATTCATATGCTGCATTAATTATACTGCAGAGAGCGCTTCCCAGCAGTGTGTGGATTCATATGCTGCATTAATTATACAGCAGAGAGGAGCTTCCCAGCAGTGTGTGAATTCACATGCTGCATTAATTATACTGCAGAGAGGTGCTTCCCAGCAGTGTGTGAATTCATATGCTGCATTAATTATACTGCAGAGAGGTGCTTCCCAGCAGTGTGTGAATTCACATGCTGCATTAATTATACCGCAGAGAGGTGCTTCCCAGCAGTGTGTGGATTCATATGCTGCATTAATTATACCGCAGAGAGGTGCTGCCCAGCAGTGTGTGGATTCATATGCTGCATTAATTATACTGCAGAGAGGTGCTTCCCAGCAGTGTGTGAATTCACATGCTGCATTAATTATACCGCAGAGAGGTGCTTCCCAGCAGTGTGTGGATTCATATGCTGCATTAATTATACCGCAGAGAGGTGCTTCCCAGCAGTGTGTGAATTCATATACTGCATTAATTATACTGCAGAGAGGCGCTTCCCAGCAGTGTGTGGATTCATATGCTGCATTAATTATACCGCAGAGAGGTGCTTCCCAGCAGTGTGTGGATTCATATGCTGCATTAATTATACCGCAGAGAGGTGCTTCCCAGCAGTGTGTGATTCATATACTGCATTAATACTCTGCAGAGAGGCGCTTCCCAGCAGTGTGTGGATTCATATGCTGCATTAATTATACCGCAGAGAGGCGCTTCCCAGCAGTGTGTGGATTCATATGCTGCATTAATTATACCGCAGAGAGGTGCTTCCCAGCAGTGTGTGAATTCACATGCTGCATTAATTATACTGCAGAGAGGTGCTTCCCAGCAGTGTGTGAATTCATATACTGCATTAATTATACTGCAGAGAGGCGCTTCCCAGCAGTGTGTGGATTCATATGCTGCATTATTATACCGCAGAGAGGCGCTTCCCCAGTGTGTGGATTCATATGCTGCATTAATTATACCGCAGAGAGGTGCTTCCAGCAGTGTGTGAATTCACATGCTGCATTAATTATACTGCAGAGAGGTGCTTCCCAGCAGTGTGTGAATTCATATACTGCATTAATTATACTGCAGAGAGGCGCTTCCCAGCAGTGTGTGGATTCATATGCTGCATTAATTATACTGCAGAGAGGCGCTTCCCTGCAGTGTGTGGATTCATATGCTGCATTATTTATACTGCACAGAGGCGCTTCCCAGCAGTGTGTGGATTCATATGCTGCAATAATTATACTGCAGAGAGGTGCTTCCCAGCAGTGTGTGGATTCATATGCTGCATTAATTATACTGCACAGAGGTGCTTCCCAGCAGTGTGTAGATTCATATGCTGCGATAATTATACTGCAGAGAGGTGCTTCCCAGCAGTGTGAGGATTCATATGCTGCATTAATTATACCGCAGAGAGGCGCTTCCCAGCAGTGTGTGGATTCATATGCTGCATTAATTATACTGCAGAGAGGCGCTTCCCAGCAGTGTATGGATTCATATGCTGCATTAATTATACCGCAGAGAGGTGCTTCCCAGCAGTGTGTGGATTCATATGCTGCATTAATTATACTGCAGAGAGGAGCTTCCCAGCAGTGTGTGGATTCATATGCTGCATTAATTATACTGCAGAGAGTTGCTTCCCAGCAGTGTGTGAATTCATATGCTGCATTAATTATACCGCAGAGAGGCGCTTCCCAGCAGTGTGTGGATTCATATGCTGCATTAATTATATTGCAGGGAGGCGCTTCCCAGCAGTGTGTGGATCATATGCTGCATTAATTACCGCAGAGAGGCGCTTCCCAGCAGTGTGTGGATTCATATGCTGCATTAATTATACCGCAGAGAGGCGCTTCCCAGCAGTGTGTGGATTCATATGCTGCATTAATTATACTGCAGAGAGGTGCTTCCCAGCAGTGTGTGGATTCATATGCTGCATTAATTATACTGCAGAGAGGTGCTTCCAGCAGTGTGTGGATTCATATGCTGCATTAATTATACCGCAGAGAGGCGCTCCCAGCAGTGTGTGGATTCATATGCTGCATTAATTATACCGCAGAGAGGCGCTTCCCAGCAGTGTGTGGATTCATATGCTGCATTAATTATAGTGCAGAGAGGCGCTTCCCAGCAGTGTGTGGATTCATATGCTGCATTAATTATACTGCAGAGAGGCGCTTCCCAGCAGTGTGTGGATTCATATGCTGCATTAATTACCGCAGAGAGGCGCTTCCCAGCAGTGTGTGGATTCATATGCTGCATTAATTACCGCAGAGAGGTGCTTCCAGCAGTGTGTGGATTCATATGCTGCATTAATTATACCGCAGAGAGGCGCTTCCCAGCAGTGTGTGGATTCATATGCTGCATTAATTATACCGCAGAGAGCGCTTCCCAGCAGTGTGTGGATTCATATGCTGCATTAATTATACGCAGAGAGGCGCTTCCCAGCAGTGTGTGGATTCATATGCTGCATTAATTATACTGCAGAGAGGTGCTTCCCAGCAGTGTGTGGATTCATATGCTGCATTAATTATACCGCAGAGAGGCGCTTCCCAGCAGTGTGTGGATTCATATGCTGCATTAATTATACCAGAGAGAGCGCTTCCCAGCAGTGTGTGGATTCATTGCTGCATTAATTATACCGCAGAGAGGCGCTTCCCAGCAGTGTGTGGATTCATATCCTGCATTAATTATACCGCAGAGAGGCGCTTCCCAGCAGTGTGTGGATTCATATGCTGCATTAATTATACGGCAGAGAGGTGCTTCCCAGCAGTGTGTGGATTCATATGCTGCATTAATTATACCGCAGAGAGGCGCTTCCCAGCAGTGTGTGGATTCATATCCTGCATTAATTATATACGGCAGAGAGGCGCTTCCCAGCAGTGTGTGGATTCATATGCTGCATTAATTATACGCAGAGAGGCGCTTCCCAGCAGTGTGTGGATTCATATGCTGCATTAATTATACTGCAGAGAGGCGCTTCCCAGCAGTGTGTGGATTCATATGCTGCATTAATTATACTGCAGAGAGGCACTTCCCAGCAGTGTGTGGATTCATATGCTGCATTAATTATACTGCAGAGAGGTGCTTCCCAGCAGTGTGTGGATTCATATGCTGCATTAATTATACTGCAGAGAGGCTTCCCAGCAGTGTGTGGATTCATATGCTGCATTAATTATACCGCAGAGAGGTGCTTCCCAGCAGTGTGCGTATTCATATGCTGCATTAATTATACTGCAGAGAGGTGCTTCCCAGCAGTGTGCGTATTCATATGCTGCATTAATTATACCGCAGAGAGGCGCTTCCCAGCAGTGTGTGGATTCATATGCTGCATTAATTATACTGCAGAGAGGTGCTTCCCAGCAGTGTGTGGATTCATATGCTGCATTATTATACTGCAGAGAGGTGCTCCCAGCAGTGTGTGGATTCATATGCTGCATTAATTATACGCAGAGAGGCGCTTCCCAGCAGTGTGTGGATCATATGCTGCATTAATTTACCGCAGAGAGGCGCTTCCCAGCAGTGTGTGGATTCATATGCTGCATTAATATAGTGCAGAGAGGCGCTCCCAGCAGTGTGTGGATTCATATGCTGCAATAATATACTGCAGAGAGGCTTCCCAGCAGTGTGTGGATTCATATGCTGCATTAATTATACCGCAGAGAGGCGCTTCCCAGCAGTGTGTGGATTCATATGCTGCATTAATTATACCGCAGAGAGTGCTTCCCAGCAGTGTGGATTCATATGCTGCATTAATTATACCGCAGAGAGGCGCTTCCCAGCAGTGTGTGGATTCATATGCTGCATTAATTATACCGCAGAGAGCGCTTCCCAGCAGTGTGTGGATTCATATGCTGCATTAATTATACCGCAGAGAGGTGCTTCCAGCAGTGTGTGGATTCATATGCTGCATTAATTATACGCAGAGAGGCGCTTCCCAGCAGTGTGTGGATTCATATGCTGCATTAATATACCGCAGAGAGGCGCTTCCAGCAGTGTTGGATTCATATCCTGCATTAATTATACTGCAGAGAGGCGCTTCCCAGCAGTGTGTGGATTCATATGCTGCATTAATTATACGGCAGAGAGGTGCTTCCCAGCAGTGTGTGGATTCATATGCTGCATTAATTATACCGCAGAGAGGCGCTTCCCAGCAGTGTGTGGATTCATATCCTGCATTAATTATACTGCAGAGAGGCGCTTCCCAGCAGTGTGTGATTCAATATGCTGCATTAATTATACGGCAGAGAGGCGCTTCCCAGCAGTGTGTGGATTCATATGCTGCATTAATTATACGGCAGAGAGGCGCTTCCCAGCAGTGTGTGGATTCATATGCTGCATTAATATACGGCAGAGAGGAGCTTCCCAGCAGTGTGTGGATTCATATCTGCATTAATTATACTGCAGAGAGGCGCTTCCCAGCAGTGTGTGGATTCATATGCTGCATTAATTATACTGCAGAGAGGCGCTTCCCAGCAGTGTGTGGATTCATATGCTGCATTAATTATACTGCAGAGAGGCGCTTAGCAGTGTGTGGATTCATACTGCATTAATTATACCGCAGAGAGAGCTTCCCAGCAGTGTGTGGATTCATATGCTGCATTAATTATACCGCAGAGAGGCGCTTCCCAGCAGTGTGTGGATTCATATGCTGCATTAATTATACTGCAGAGAGGCGCTTCCAGCAGTGTGTGGATTCATATGCTGCATTAATTATACTGCAGAGAGGCGCTTCGCAGTGTGTGGATTCATATGCTGCATTAATTATACTGCAGAGAGGCGCTCCCAGCAGTGTGTGGATTCATATGCTGCATTAATTATACTGCAGAGAGGCGCTTCCCAGCATTGTGTGGATTCATATGCTGCATTAATTATACTGCAGAGAGGTGCTTCCAGCAGTGTGTGGATTCATATGCTGCATTAATTATACCGCAGAGAGGTGCTTCCCAGCAGTGTGTGGATTCATATGCTGCATTAATTATACCGCAGAGAGGTGCTTCCCAGCAGTGTGTGGATTCATATGCTGCATTATATAACTGCAGAGAGGTGCTTCCCAGCAGTGTGTGGATTCATATGCTGCATTTTATACTGAGAGAGCTTCCCAGCAGTGTGTGGATTCATATGCTGCATTAATTATACTGCAGAGAGGCGCTTCCCAGCATTGTGTGGATTCATATGCTGCATTAATTATACTGCAGAGAGGTGCTTCCCAGCAGTGTGTGGATTCATATGCTGCATTAATTATACTGCAGAGAGGAGCTTCCAGCAGTGTGTGGATTCATATACTGCATTAATTTACTGCAGAGAGGTGCTTCCCAGCAGTGTGTGATTCATATGCTGCATTAATTATACTGTAGAGGTGCTTCCCAGCAGTGTGTGGATTCATATGCTGCATTAATTATACCGCAGAGAGGTGCTTCCCAGCAGTGTGTGGATTCATATGCTGCAATAATTATACTGCAGAGAGGCGCTGCCCCTCAGTACAGATTTATACTATGGAGGCGCAGTGTGGTAGCGCAGTACAGAGTTACAGTATGGAGTCGCAGTGTGGAGGCGCAGTACAGAGTTATAGTATGGAGGCGCAGTAGCCGCGCACACATTTCACCTGTCAGTAATCACCGTGTGAGTCACCGCTCCGATATGAGATCAGAAACACCCATGAAGGTATTTGGAGCAGCGCCTCGTGGAGGAATGTCAGGGTTAGTAGAGGAGGCGCTGAGTGTTTTGGAGATTCTGTTTGTTTTGCTCAGCTTTACATGAAGAATAACATGCAGGTCTATTCAAAGAGATCTGAATTGCTTGAGAAAGGTAATGTAGCAGTGAAAATCAGCGTTCGGTTACCTTTCTTGGCCATTCGGCTATCCAGAGAGCAGGCAATTCGCCAAATCCTGGCGAATTGCCTGCACATACGGTGCCTGTTCGGTGCCTGTTCGAGGGCAGTGAAATCCCCATAGAGAAGCACTGCTTCGGCTATTCAGAGAACACAAACCAGCAGTGAAAGGTTCCCCTAAGGCTAAGGTCAGACTAACGCAGTATTAACGTGCGTTTAGGCTAGGGTCAGACGAACGCATTTTCACGTTGTCTGTGAAAAAGTGCGTTCGAACGAATGGACGCATTTTTTCACGGAATACGCGATAGCGGTCATACGATGCGCATTTGCATCCGTGATTTTGTACGGATCATCAATAAAACACTTTTTGCGTCTGGACGTTATGTTGGCTGGACATTAGCAGTGTCTGACATCTCCAAATCACGCACACACGCCTCTAGCGGGCGCAGCGCACTCTGTACGTCAGTACTAGCAGTTTAACGTTCTCGAAAAAATGCGTTCGTTTGCCACTTGCGTTGCGCAGCCGGACTTTTGTGCGACCGTACTTCGTATATTGGCCGTCATTGCCTGGCACTTGCTGCTACTACGGCCGTGATTAAGTGCGCCAGAACGCGCGTTCGCACTGCGCTCGTCTGACCCTAGCCTTAGCCACACGAAATCACGGCCGTGCTAGCAGCAAATGACGTCCAATGCTGGGCAGCATACGAAGTACGGCCGCATGAAAGTCCGGCTGTGCAACGCAGGTGGAAAATGAACGCATTTTTTTGAGAACGTCAAACCGCTAGTACGGACGTACAGAGTGCGCTGCGTCCGCATAGCGGCGTGTGTGCGTGATTGGGAGACGTCAGACACTGCTAATGTCCGGCCAACATAACGTCCAGACACAAAAAGGGTTTTATTGATGATCCGTACAAAATCACGACGAAAAGGCGCATCGTATGACCGCTATCACGTATTCCGTGAAAAAATACGTCCATTCGTTCGAACGCACTTTTTCACGGACAACGCGAAAAATGCGTTCGTCTGACCCTAGCCTAATGCTCTGCC
Source organism: Leptobrachium leishanense (assembly GCA_009667805.1). Classification (NCBI taxonomy): domain Eukaryota; kingdom Metazoa; phylum Chordata; class Amphibia; order Anura; family Megophryidae; genus Leptobrachium; species Leptobrachium leishanense. Next base: position 61,623 of record RXON01005210.1, read on the forward strand.
ATTCGGTGGTTTAGTTCGACAGGTTTATTCAGGCGAATCCCATAGGCTTCAATGTTAAAAATATTCCCGTTTTAATCCAATATTAATAAACCGTTTATTATTTTAATCTGCAGCAAAAAGTCTCTTTATTTTTTGATTTTTTAGGATCTTTTAGGAATTTTTTGGAATTTTTTTGCAAACATTTTTTTTCGTTTTTTTTTAAATCTTTTTTTCTTTTTTCTGTAACAGCCCTCTTTATTATCATTCATTGGATCATATGTAAATTTCAGACATTTTCGCTCAGTAGTTTCTTTGCAAACAGCGTTTCACTTTTCAAACATTCAAGCGTACGTTTTTTTCTTCTTCACCTCCTTTGTCTTCAGTGTCGTCTTTTTCCGTCGGCTGCGCTGCGGGTGATTGGCTCCTGCTTGGGTTTTTCCGCTGTTTACGGTGGGTTAATCCAGATGTTTTTGCAGGTTTCGGCGTGCGTTCACCCTCATTTTGCAGTGAGCGTTCGTCTGGTTTGCGGCGGCCTTTCCCTTCATTACGACGGCCCTGTGGTGCTTGCTGAATACACCACAGGGTCGCCGAAATGGGATCGCCAAATCGTGCCGAATTGAAGAGAAAGAAAAGTCACCGAATGTGTGGTGACTTTTCGATTCTCTTTGAATAACCCTGATGAATAGAGCGGAGTGGTCTGACCGCCTGTGCTGGCTGCAGTGGCGACTCTAGGAACAATATTTAGGGGGGCACAGAAGATACCGCAGTCAAAACTGGGGGGGCACTAATAATTTTCACCCCTAAATCATACCACTGAATAAAACTATCACCTGGTGTGAGCTAAAACACCATCACTAAAGGAAAAATTTAGTGCGAGTCGCTAAAACTTACAGGGTTATCCAGAGAGCGGTGAAAATCAGGAGAATGACAGGAGAATGGAAAATTCTTGGTCAAAATAGCCAAACCAGAAAAATTCTCCCCTTCATCTCACTTTCCAAATCGGCTATTTTGACCTAGAATTTTCCATTCTCCAGTCATTCTCCTGCTTTTCACTGCTTTCTGAATAACCCTGTTAGTGCCTGACGACCTCCTAACAGATCACCTTGTCTGCAGTAGTCCATGAACAAGGTCGTTTAGCGCACGCTAGGGAAACTCTAACACCCGGGTTGAGACCCAGCGCTAATGCGGTTGTGTACAGGATAGAACGTTTTTTCTTTTCCATACCTATCCCCCGCCCTCACAAGCTTGAATATGAACACATCCAGTGAATAACCTCACACCCCTGCATTATTAAAATTCTCAAGGTGGCCGTATCATCCATGTTTTGATGCACACATATATAAGGCTGATGGGCATTGCATGATAAATGCCTCCCAGCAGCATGTAGAATCATTGCACTGCATTTAAT